>JACXGM010006233.1:0-14595 GCA_016801145.1 Umbra pygmaea
TTCGGAAATCAAGGTGCCAGAGTCTGGAGGAAGACTGGGGAGAAGGAAATGCCAAAATCCCTGAAGTCCAGTGTCAAGTACCCACAGTCAGTGATGGTCTGGGGTGCCATGTCAGCTGCTGGTGTTGGTCCACTGTGTTTTATCAAGGGCAGGGTCAATGCAGCTAGCTATCAGGAGATTTTGGAGCATTTCATGCTTCATGGAGATGAAGATTTCATTTTTCAGCACAACCTGGCACCTGCTCACAGTGCCAAAACCACTGTTAAATGGTTTACTGACCATGGTATTACTGCGCTCAATCGGCCTGCCAACTCTCCTGACCTGAACCCCATAGAGAATCTGTGGGATATTGTGAAGAGGAGGTTGAGAGATGCAAGACCCAACACTCTGGATGAGCTTAAGGCCGCTATTGAAGCATCCTGGGCCTCACACCTCAGCAGTGCCACAGGTGTATTTCCTCCATGCCACGCAGCATTGAAGCAGTCATTTCTGCAAAAGGATTCCCGACCAAGTATTGAGTGCATAACTGAACATAATTATTTGAAAGTTGACTTTTTTTTTTGTATTACAAACACTTCTTTTATTGGTCTGATGAAATATGGTAATTCTTTGAGATAGGAATTTTGGGTTTTCATGAGCTGTATGCCAAAATCATCAGTATTAAAACAATAAATGACCTGAAATATTTCAGTTGGTGTGCAATGAATCTAAAAGATATGAAAGTTTAATTTTATCATTACATTATGGAAAATAATGAACTTTATCACAATATGCTAATTTCTTGAGAAGGACCTGCATATTTTTCCAAAGGATAGGATATTGTTCTGGCAACATTTTGCCAGTTCTCTTCTTCCTCTAGACGGACTCCTCGTTACCCAAAAACAAATGAACTTGTAATAATTAGGCGGGTCTTTTCAATTTTTTAGAACTCCAAAAAGTGAAAGAGCCCATTAAGCAACTTTACTCTTCAAAATGGTTGAATTGAAGCTTTACTGAACTTAAACAACATTTTCTCTGTCATGAGACTGATTTAACTACAACTGAATGGTTTGCTTATTATATGTTTGTATTTCATGGGAAAATAATTTGATGTCATCAAATTAGTCTGGCTTTTTCACACAAGAGTTAAGGTACTTGTCCATTAACCTCTAAACACAATGTGATGATCGTATTCTCTTTATTTTAAGAAGAAAACCATAAATAAACAAACAGAAATGTTATATGAAGCTAAAATAAGATTAAAATAGTTAAATTATTTTAAGACATTGTAGATAGTTACTGCATAGGAAGTATGGTTTCAGCTAGTCTAGTAGTATCGCTAATCAAAATCAACGTAAAATACAAATGGTAATTTGAAGCCAAATGAGGACAATGGCAAACTTAAGAGTTCAACAGTCAAATTATCAACCACAGGTTATACCTTATAAGAACATTAATTAATCAAAACCAGTGAACAAATAATATCATTATTCAAGCATCAACTAAAGTTACTTCCATACAATTTCTATGTACCAGCAGCGCTCTCTCCTAAAGGCAAATTTCAGAACATATAAAACAAAAAGTCACCATCCATCATATTTCAAACCCAAGACATCACAGATGCCATATCAAAATATTCTAAATGAATTCTAGAAGACTCTGAATAACTAATAACGTGGCTCCAGCTATTTAAAAAAAAAGTTTTTGAAAAGGTATGACTGCCCTGAAAGTGCTAAAATGGTGTGAAAACAATCAGACAAACTGGAGTTAATCAACCAGGGTAGATACAAGATGGCTGCTTGAAATGCCAGTTCAGTAGTAAGTAATGTGGTGTACGGAGGTTTGTCGCCATCTTCAAAGCATGGTTGCCAAGCAGTCAGTCCCTTCTGTATCAGGACGTTTATGTGTTGCTGCTACAGCTCTCAACATAGCTGGGCGGAGCCTCTGAAACAGAGAGGACATTGTTACACAATACCCACCCAACTACATAGTTTCCATCAGAAAAGCCTTGAATAAGGTCACGGCAAACAATTACGAGGAAAAAGGAGAATCGTCTGAGGAGCCGCATTAGCCAAGGTTAGCAAGCCACAACTGATACATGGAGAAGACAATCAAATACTAGAAACACAGACATGTGAATAAGAAATCAGATAACATAAGGAGCATTAGTAGGTTATGAAACAACTAACCCTGTGGGAGTGTTGAATGGCAGTACTCTGGAGGTAGGAGTGGGTAGAGGGTGGGCATTGGATTGGCACTCCCATCAGAGAAGAACGGGATGGTGGCCCCAGTGGACACGCAGAACAAAGGTCCGGTGGTGTTGCTTGGGTCACTGCGGGCCTGGTTCTGGGAGAACGTGAGGCCAGGAGCATAGCTGAAGGCACTTGGGGAGACAGGTGCGTGAGGCCCATCGAAGGCATCCAGCTGGGAGTGGCTCTTGGTTGGTAGGGCCTCAGATGCCTGGCCCCTGGCCCCCATGGCCAGATAGTCCATTTCAGCCGGAGGGGCACTGGGGGAGGCTGCTGGAAGAGCACTGGGGGAAGCAGCTAGAGGAGCCTTGAGGGAGGAGGTGGAGAGTCTGTTCCTAGGAGCAGGTTTGGGAGCGGAGCGAACTGCAGGATCTGTAGGAGTTCCTGGGTTTTGTGAGGCTGCCTCAGAGCGTCTTCGGTTCACCTGGTCGGTAGACGTGGGGGTGGAGCCAGGAGCAACTGGGTTTGGGGGAGGCGGTCTGGAGGGACGTGCTGACGTGGTGTCTACTGAGATGTTCCCAATGTGGACGGGCAACAGAAATGAAGTGTCAGGAGACTTCAGAGTGATCTACATTCCAAGGGAGTAAAGGGGGAGAAAAAAAACTATGAAAATATCCATGCTAAATTCATGCTAAAACATTTAATTTACATCAGTGTTATTGTGAAAAGAGGAAGGTGTCTTACTTGAATGAAATATTCTATGTTTATTAGTTCACAGCCATGCAGAAATGACTGGGGCAGAGGTGGTACAATTATCTGTTCCTTCCACTCTGCCACTTTGCCCGCCTTCACCCCAGCACCCTCCACCTGTGCTAATGTCCTCAAGTCAATGGTCGGCTTCTTTGTCTGGTAGGTCACTTTCTAATAGAGGAGCACATAAATAGGGTAGATAATGAGTGAGTACAATTAAACAATCCTGACGTCTGACTTGTACAATGACACAGAACTGCTGACGTTATCCTGAGGTGCTGATTAACACACTTTCGTAACACGCGTAGGGTGGCTTTATTTCAAGGACTGTTGACTCCAATATGTTTTACCTGCATGAGACTGGCCACAACAGAACCTGTTTTCTTCCCAGACTGGTTAAGGATCTCTGCAGTGATCTTGATGACCTGTCCAGGTGTGTAGCCTTTCATATCAGTATGGGCTTTCAGCTCCACCGTCCCAGTCTTCATCAGCTGGTAGGTGAAAGTCTTAGTAATAGCAGCTGAGCTAGGTCCCTGAAGAAAGCAGGGAAACGGAGGTTTATAACCAGACTCATGGCTACCAAGCAACTAAGAGTGTCAGAATGTTTGTGATCAAGTGAAAAGGTATCAAATACATCAGAGAAACTCACATGGATGTCAGGTACTTCGTTGAGGTTAAAGAGACTTAGCAGATAGAAAGGTTTCTCCGTCGTGTAGTCCTTCGAAAATCGAGGAGTTTCAATGGAAGCGCTCACTCTGTACATGATTTTCCCATAGTTCCCTTCAAACGACGTTGGGGCAGAGGCTTAATTGGGGAAAGAGAACATTCATTAGCACAGAATAGGGCTTTTCACATTGGCAAAGAATATTGGCAATAAAAAAACGTGCAACTTCGGCTGTATCTAACTGTTTTACAAATTAACGTGGTGAAGACCTGAACAAGAGATGCAGGGTTGAAATCTTACTTTAAATTACAACAGACACTCGATGATTGATTAGGCTGGTTTGCGCTTCTGTGGTTCGTGTCAGGTATGGTTCTACAGAAGAGAGCTTTAAGGTCTGGTGTAGCGACAGTTTGTTAAGTATGAGCCTCCCAAAGAAGGCCTGTATTAGCAAGTATGTTAATATATATTAATATTTAACCAGTTATGTTGATTAAGTACATATTCTTATTTACAGCAAGGACCGGGGGGGTGTTACTGGGGGAGGACACAATACGGTTGACTTTCTTGTTCTGGCAAAGAATGACAACACTCATAAATACTAGACCACTCCAACTGAATCGACCAAACTATTTAAATCCAAATGTTTATCAAAGTGATAGGGAATCCATTTTAAACTAGACAGACACTCTTATAAGCAAAGTCATGTTATCATGTCCTGAGGGGTTGTGACGTTATCGTTGAGTGTTGTGATGTTATCATGGAGCATTGTCGTGGTATCATGGGCTGAGGTGTTGTAATGTTAGTGTGCTGAGGGCGTTGTGATTTTATCACAAGGCTTTTCCTTGTGAGCGGTGAATTTAGATCTTAAGGGCAGCAGGTAGCCGACAGATGACAATGTGGAGTGGGCAGAGTTTTTAGAACAACTTCCTTGCATGCAAAGCATAAGGTTGAAGTGATCATTCAGAGAAAAACAGAAGTCGGCCATGACGCCATAAAAACAGACAAGTACAAAGCAGTCAAATTTGAAAAGCACATGGACCATACAGAGAACGCTGAGCCAATTCACACCAAACATGAACTTTTAGGATCTTTTCTGTGTTTCTGTGAATCTCCTCATTGACCTGCAGCAAAATTGCCCTACATGTAAGCTACTACTGTTTTTTAATTTAAAACTTTGTTGAAGTAAAAGTGAAGTTTTACGCTTATGGATGTCAACATGAAAGTATGTTCATGTCATCCTTACTGACTGAGTTGCACAGGTAGTCCAGCTCATCCAGGATGGCACATCCACACATAACATCACAAGAAGGTTTGCTGTGTCTTCCAGTAGGGCTGTCACAATTGACATTTTGCTGACAATCGCAATTAAAATCAAAAGAACACGACTCTTGGAAACATTACCCTTGTAATATAGGTGAAGATATGTAGGCTAAGAATGCTTGAAATATTTATATTTATTTATAAAGTTAATATGAAATGGGCAAAAAACAAGGCTACTGTATGCTTCCATGCAAACATTTATAATACTGTAAAAAACTTTAAACTGGCTTGAGACTGGTTGATCGATAGTTTATGCAATTAATAGTTGGAAAGCAACGGAAATCTGTTTGTCAAATAATGCCGCAAATATTACATGACAGATCAACTGTTTGTTAGGACAGAATTGCACAACACTTCTAAACAATTTCATGAAAGCAGCAAAACGACATTCTACACAACTTTCTCTGGAGTTGTCAGAAATCACTGCTTTCCCAGTAGGAGATAAATACATCCAGTAGTATAAAAACAACTAATTTTGACAGAAATCTACAATGGGAACAATACAAATAATTGTAATTTCTTTCAAAATAATAACTGTCTCTCCAAATAAATCGTGATTATGTAATAATCTCTCAGTACAGTATCAAGGACATGGAGATACCAGGAGATGGGCCGTTACATCAGGAGACCTGGACAGGGCTTCAACCCAGCAGCAGGACCGGTATCTGTTCCTTTGTGCGAGGAGGAACAGGAGGAGCACTACCAGAGCCCTACAAAATGACCTCCACCAGGCTACTGGTGTGTTTTAGACCAAACTGTCAAAAACAACTGCTGTTAGGTACTGGGATGAAATCCTTAGACCCATCGTCAGAACCTGCGCTGGTGCAGTGGACCCTGGGTTTCTCCTGGTGCAAGACAATGCCCAGCCTCATGTGGCCAGAGTGTGTAGGCAGTTCCTGGATGACGAAGGCATTGATGTCATTGACTGGCCTTCACATTCCCCAGAACTGAATCCAATTAAGATCCTGTGGGATGTTGCGCCGAGTAGCGCCAACATATCCAGGAGCTCACTGATGCCCTGATCCAAGTCTGGGTGGAGATCCCCCAGGACACCATCCACCACCTTATCAGGAGCATGCCCAGACATTGTCAGGAGTGCTTAGAGGCAGGTGGGGGCCTGAGTCACGTTATGATTTCATAGTTGGAACAGCGTGTGATTTCAATTGTTTACTTCAGTCAGAGTTTGAATCCAGTCCTCAAATCGGTTGGTGATTTTAGTTACCATGGACCGTTTTTAGGTAATCTTGTCCTCAATTAAACAATGTTCAGTAAAGATTTTGATCTCGAGACCCGATCATGAGTGATTTGAGTGTTCCCAACAGTGTATATAAAATCAGTTTCTTTTGTTGGACAGATGTAATCAAGAACAGATTACATTAGGAAGTTGTATCTGTGACAAAGACAATCAAGAGAAGACTTCACTCAGTAAATACAGAGTGTTTACCACAAGATGTAAACCATTTGTAAGCCTAAAAAACAGATAGACAAAATCTTATCGACAGATGAGACAAAGATCAACTTGAAACTTGAATTATAGGAACCTCATCTGTGAAGCATGGTGGAGGTAGTGTTATGGCATGGGCATGTATGGCTGCCAAATTAACTGGTTCCCTTGTATATTTTGATGTGACTGCTCACAAAATCAGCAGGAATTCTGAAGTATATAGATAGATATATTTTCTGCTCAGAAAGTGCTGCAAAACTTACTGGACAGCGCTTCACATTGCAGATGGACAATGCCCTTAAACATACTGCGAAAGCAACCCATGACTTTAAGAAAAAGTGGAATGTTGTGCAATAGCCAAGTCAATCACCTAACCTGAAGCCAATTGAAAATGCACTACACTTGCTGAAAGCAAAACACAAGTGGCGTAGTAGGCTACATCATGACAGTCAGGGGTTCGAGCCTGACTATGGCTTCTCCGACTTTTTCCGGAACCTTCAGCATGAGGCAGTGCAAATTGGCATGGCGCTGCCCAGGATTTAGAATAGATAAATCGGATTATCTACCTTCAATAATCACATGCATGATCTGCTTAATAGCTTTTGTGTTGGATGAACAGCGTGAAAAGAAAATTGTCTGGCTCGGGGACATGAGCTTGGATGAACTGTGTGAGTGCCCTTACAATCCTGCATCTGTCCAGGGAGTTGCAGAGCTGTGGGTGTCTTAATACCAATATGAGGACAACCAATATGTTTGCAAGACTGTGGTGCAACAGATATGCAAAACAATGTGTTTGCAGACTTACCGGGAAGAAGAAACTTGAAAGGGAAACTGTGTTCACCCCGTTTCAGGGTTCCTGGCAAAAAGAAACAAAGATGTCAGAACAGCTGGAAAACACTGTCACTGTTAACACTACTTAACAATGGCTGCTCTTTCTCTAGTGTGAAAGAGCTGCTTTTAGAAAAGGGATTCAATGTTGTGTACAAAAGCCTATTACAAAACAATGATTATTGACCTAGTACACTAGGTGTGTATATTTCAGTTAAAAGAAATGCATTGTCATAAGTGTCAAAGTCAAAATTGGAAAAGGGAGTCAAATTTGTAGCTCCAAAAGGTGAGCAGGTAATCACCTTTTTCTGAAACAGACAAAGTGCTGCTGAAGTATTGCTCCTCCACTGACCACGTGGTGTCATTTGTCTTGCTGCTAACTCCACAGAAGCCTCTGCAATTCACCTTGATATCTGGATGAAAAATACATGGTTTACATTTCAGTCATTTACCAGACTACGCACTCCAGAGCGCTTATAGTGCTTTGAGATCTATTTGCCCTTGTCTGATTTTGACAAGCAATTTCATTTTAAGTTTGAATATAAAAATAAAAAATAGAAATAAATCTTACATTACAGACCCTGAGTGAACAATTAACACAAAAAGTTGACAACAGCAAATGCTGTTGACTCAATAAATGGGTACACCATCTTTAGCAGCAATAACTGTAATTACTCTCACAAATGTAGAAGAATGTGGGCCCACTCCACCAGCTACACACATCTCAATGATAATGACTGATGCTGATGTTGATTAGGAACCTTTGTCCTGTCATCTGATGACAAGAGCCTACATTAGTCAGATCTATATTGGGCAGGGTTGGCCTTAATCGGAGCTGACTGTTTAACAAGTTATTCAAACACATTTTTTACATTTACATTTTAGTCATTTAGCTGATGCTCTTAGCCAGTACAGGGACATTCCCCTAGAGCAAATTAGGGTAGAGTGCCTTGCCCAAAGACACAACAACATTTGGCACAGTCGGGAATGGAACCGGCATCCTTTCGACTACCAGTCTGACTCCCTAACCACTGAGCCATCTGCGCCCCCAAACACTTAACGCTAATAGTCCTTTAATTATTTATTTTGTTAGAAAAACTTTTCTTTACACCGGATACCACATTGTACAAGTGACAAACTAAACCACTGAAGTGAACAACTAAATTGGGTGTCATTTGACACACATTGTTTCTCAGACTCCATCTATACGTTATTAAAAGGTTTTGCTATATTCAATGTGAAAAATGTGTAAACATGTAAATGCTTACATCATTTATAATAGGGGAGACAACAAAATCAATATCTACTGTAAGCATGCGTCGGAAGCCTGCGAGCCGGCATTTATCACAAAATGTATATGTTGTGCTCCAAAAGCGATTAGGTTTCCCCAAATGTCAGTTTTTGAAGTGACAAGAGTATTTGTTATTCACACAGAAAATTGTAATTTCATGAAATTCTATCTAGCCTATTAATAGGGGAGAGCTCTTAACCTTATGATGATACACTCCCGCTTGTTCGTCCATGCACTCCCTGAGTGAGAGAGCCACCTGCATTTGAGAGACAGTCCAATAAATACAACCAGCAATTTATGAATTGTAGACTTTCTTCATTGTTTCCCTTCAAGTACAAAAGAAGGAAGAACATGGTGTGCCATCAGACTCAGACTAAGATAGCCCTGTGCACATCTACAGATACTTCCCTGCAACAAATCCCCAAACTACCTAATTGTTGCAACAAACTGTCACACCATACAATTTACAGAATATTGGTCTTTACAACAATTGTGTTCCTAACCGAAAGACCAGTCAGAGATAAACAAAGCATTTCAGGTGTGAAAATCAATTTACTTTTCCAATTTCAGGACACAGAGCCACACCCTCTAGTGACCCAAACCAATGAACAGAAATTCAAGGGTAGGCCTACTATTAAATAGGAGTCTTACTGGGTTTTGGTAACAGCTGTGTGGCCAGCAGTGTGAATGTTTATGAAATCTATCATAATTTTGATGTAGCCCAAAGACAAAAATTCCCAGAGGAAGAATAGTTTCAACTGGGCCATCTATCAACACACACTGTGGACAGTGTGCTAAAGCTAACCATTCTGGCTACGTCACACAAAATACATTCAACACTTCCACCTTCCTATTGTGACAATCAAATAATGTTAAAATGATCCGACCCGACACAAGCATGTTGACTATGTTCTTTAGTCTAAAACTAGCTACCGCTATTGTTTGGAAATATCAACATTAGAGAGTTGTATAGCTTAAAAAACTAGTGTGGTTTTCATGGTTAAATTGTCAAAGTATTGGTTAACAAGTTTATAAAGTCATCAGTTCACAACAGTGCAATTACTGATACCACGTTCAGTATCTACAGGAATGAGTCAAGCTCCCATAACAGGATCTGCCTTCCCCAGCCTAGAATGTAGACAAACCAGAAATTCAACCATGAGGGGTGCACTCGTGACGTCAGTTTCACGTGTTTCGATTTATGTTTTGTTTGAAGACAGGTTTTTTAAATAAACAAACACCCTGAAGTTATGATTGTGCTTACACCAGATGTCTGCATGCACATTCATCACCACCCTGATGGAAGTGGTCTTCGGACCAAGGCGTTAGACTCATCAGAACACCAAATGAGGAAATACATTTTGGAAGAATGGTGTCGTATTTATGTTTATTTGTCCTTTAATTTGTAACCTATCGGTACACGGAAGCTTTTAGTCAGATCATGTGTGTGAGGTGAGGATTACACTCACCAACTATACAATTCACAAATTAATTCACAAGCACCTGATCTGAACACCAGGAGTCTGTGGAGTGACATGGCAAGGTAGATACTCATTTATCTATCCCAAACAGTTACCCACTGACTATCATGACATAGCACCTTAACCCACTACACCACACGGAGCCCCATACATGTAGATTCTGCCAGCAATGCTTTTTTTCACCCAACACAACCAATGAAAAATATAAGAAGAGTTAGCAAGATTAATTTACGTTTCAGAAATTGGTGGAATTTAGACAATAACATATCAAATCTTTTTGTGTGAAAATGTGTGATATAGTGTGAAAGAGACTATATAAAAAATGCATAAAATACATAGTTTGAGTGTCATTTGGTTTGTGCTGTGGTCGAACGCTGGCCAGTGTCCATTCAACCCGTAGACGTTAGACCGCATTGCCAGAGAGCTGTTACCAGCAGGGATTTCCAGTTCTCATGATTCTCTGGCAACTCCCTCAGTCAACTACAAAGCTAACGAAGGTCTTCTCGTTAAACCACATGAATTCCTATGTGCAGTAGTCAGAGGTGTCATGCCCATTGAAACTGGAGGCACGTGCCCCCTCAGATGTTTGAGATTTTCCTTTTAATATCTGTATTTGTAGGCACATGTTTCCATGTGTTGTGCACACTGTGCCCCCTTAAAAAAAATAGGTACATGACACCTCTGGGAGTAGTATTGTCAAAAAAAGCAGAGTTGTTAAAATGAGTGGAAGATTCAACAAGATGTGAAAAATACATTTAAAATACATTTGTGAAATAATATTTTCTGTTTTGCATTATTTGGTACTTTAGACCTAAACTATACAGTATATACACACACATGGGGATTGGCCCCAGTTCATTTTGCCAAACAAAACAAATATAGCTAGGTCACAACATTTTGGTCTGTTTGACATGAGGTGTTTGGTTGCTTTATACTTTCTCAAACAGCAGCAGGCAGAACAAAACAAAAACACACAGCCAACATTTAAACTGTGCTTTTTACCACTGTAACACTGTTGTTAAATAGATGAGGGAATGATTGCTTTTGTTCAAACAAAAACAGGTGTTGGATGATACCAACCACCACCTGTCAATAGTTATTTGATACTTTTGGCAACAACAGCCCTATGAGCTCCTTGAAATAAAAATACATGCAGTAGAATCCAATAGAATAACTAATTCATGGATCCATGTAAATCCATTTCTGGCACATTATATCACTAATTAATAAATACCATTGCCCCTTTCCCATTGCCATGAACACTTTAACTTAAACGGCCAGAATCTTTTCTAGTTGTTGTTTAACATGATCTGATACAGTAAACAAAAGGTTATTTTAGGAACATTTCCATCTGACATAGATATTTAGAGTATTTTCTGATAACATCAAAAATGCCCTGCCAAACCTTCTAAGTTGTAGGCAACAGTTAATCAATAGTCAAATGTCATTAGGCCTACATGTCATGGCCATTGTTTCTGCTTCAGTCACCATTTCCTTGTCTGAGGAGACGACGATTTCCAGTCAGGTACCAAAACGAATTGTCAAAAAGGGCAAAACATTACCTTTACATTGTAGATCTTGAGCGGTTGAGATTTTCAGGGTGCCTGAAACGGACTCTCCGGGACTATAAACAACTTTATTGTCCTTAAAAGCTAAGTCGAATTCCGCAAGTTTCCCCATGTTATTTTACCCACCACGAGCGGGTGGCACTGATCTACTCACCTGTAGAACTGCGCAGTGGTGCTGTTTCTCTTCCCATCTAGTCTTTCTCGACATGACGTCACTATTGCTGATTTCCAACCAACACCTGGGCTTAGTTTTTCAAAATATTAAATCTGGATCAAATTGATTCGGATTTGGAAATCCCATGTTTTGCTATCCCGGATCACCTGATTTGTCTTACTTTTATGCCAGTTTTTTAAAGCAACATTGGATTGGATCACTGTGATCGAAATACCAAATTTCAGGATTAACGAATCCTGTATACCATGGCCTTAAATGGAAACAACAGTGTAGCCTACTGTCTTAGCAAAGAACAACAGATTGGCAAAATACCGGTGGCCACAAACAGCCATTGTTTGTTTAAATTTTAAGAAATAGAAAAACTGTTATAAAACGAAACATTTTACATTCCTCATTGTGTTATAATGTTAAACAACAAAACAAAAACAATACTATCCAATAGTCAAAAATAATTTACAGGACAGATACCAGCTCTTTCCATCTTTCTCTGCCTTTAGGAGATCTATCTCCATATGTACTTTTTCTGCTGCAGTTGGGTAAGCTAAATTTGTTCTTTACCCAGTTCAGTTTGTACTTCTGCTCTTTTGGTTTCCCATTTAAAAGCAACTCATAGCTGTCACCATCCTGGTTTGTAGCTGTGGAATGTTTGCGTTTTCTTGTAGGAACATCTTGGACTGTCTTCATTACATCCACTGGGGATCTATCTCCCTCCTCAATCACTGGAGACAGGTCCAGGACAAACATTTCCTCTGTAGTCCTAGTCTTGTAATTGTGGCCTCCATCTGCGTCTATGCCTTCAGTGCCATGCAGAGCGTCTGATTATTCTCCTGTGATATCAAGGACCATCTCAGTGAAATAACCCCTCTTATATGGCTTGTTACCTGTCTGGGTGTTCTTGTTTTCAGTTTTTGTTGCCTTGGCTCTAAGTTTCTTCCATCGCAACATAACTTGTTTTATGGTCCTCTTTTGGCCAGGCCCCATGGCATTGACATGATGGGTTATGTCAAATGTTGTTTTCTTCTTTGCTCACTTCTCCACCCTTTGCAGAGCTAAAACCTCCTACCATCGAGGCAAAATTCACAGGTTCTGCCACAGTGAAATGAGGTTCTTCTGAGTCTATGGTTCCAACTCTTTGGTGTAGCCAACACTGATCTTAAAAGCCTTCAGCACGATTGCTTTGGCTTGTGCTCAATCAGGCTCACACCAATCAGCTCATTGCTGGTTAATGCAGCCATTTCTCTTAGCCTACAGAAGCATCCACATAGCGGGTTTTGTTCATTGTTACAGCGATGACATTAAGTACATTGTAGACCTTTTCAGGTCAATACTCCAACACCGAACCCCACTGCCGGCCCGAGCCTTTTGGGGGCACTAAGCAGAATTTGATTTGGGGGCCCCCTCCTACCACGCGGAGTCAGCTGTGCACATGGTTGGGGGCCCCGTGGCAGCCGCTTAGTTCGCTTATGTCTGGGGCCGGCCCTGTCAAACCCAAAGGAGTCTTGCTTTATCCGTGTAGGAACAGTGCTTAATCGCTCTGTGTTTTTACGCATGTGGGACTTTCTACCAAGTAATTGGTGACAATATGGGAGTGAGAAAATCAACTGTGAATAATGTGGTGAAGGCTATGTGAGCAGCACTGGGCAGTCTGATCAATCAATTGGTTTCATTTCCCAAGGATGACCAGACAGCTCTAAGCACAAGTTTCTTTCAAATGGGGAACATGCCTAGCACTATTGTTGCTATTGATTGTACTCATGTGCATATCCAAGCACCTTGTGAAAAGGAGTGGCAGTGTCAATAGAAAGGGGAGGTACAGCATCAACATCCAACTTGTGGGCAACGCCGACCTCATAATAACCAACTGTGTTGTGAAATGGCCGGGGTCTGTTCATGATGCACATATTCTAAGAGAGAGTGCACCATACAGAGAGCTTCAGCAGGCACGCTTCAACTCCTCACATTGCAAAACAAGATGTACTTAAATGGAGTCCTGAAGAGACTGTTTGCGTTTCTTAAATACTTACAAGTACAACCCAAGGTGGCGTGCAACATAATCCTTGCCTGTATTGTTTTGCATAACATACACCAGGCGTCAGGTCCCTCTTAATGACAATTTTGATGGACCTGAGCCTGATGTAGAACCAGAACAGCCGCCAATGTTCTTACCTAATGAAGGACACACTGGACATGCAATTAGAGATGCAATTGTGAGAAATTAACTACACTACTGAATGACTGAGTATATTTGTTGTTGTCATTGCCATTAATATAATGTGGAATTATAGAGCTGTGAGCAACAGTCACATTTATTTGACAACTGATAGCTTTGAGATTTTTTGTTCTTATTAGATGTGACATGCTTCATAAATGCTTCAAATATGAAGGAATGTATATATCATCAGTGAACATTGATTTTGTGACCATTCACTTGAAAAGAACTCTGATTTTATTTGGTTCGAAAAATCACAACTGAATCTGCCCCTCTGATGGGATCAGGATAGTCCTGTTTGTTTTGGATCAAATAGATCCAAAACAGAGTTCAAAGTTTTGAAAAAACCAAAGGGCAGGTTTGATCCAGATCAAATGTAAAATCGGATTACATGCTCTGATGTCACATTTGATGGGTTTGGAGAGAGGAGAATGCTATGATGCTATGATGGTATTTGGGTAGATTCATTGTGGCACAGATCTGGAGGCTTACAGAACGCAGGTTGCAGGGTACAGGGCAAGCGAGTGTGCACAACGAATATATATCTGAGTAGCTATGTGATCTTTCAGTGGCATGGGACACTGACTGCTAACCACAAATACAGAGCGTACGCCTTACACTTCCAAACTACACGCGACACACTTCTCACAACCAACATTAGCACTGCTGGATCTTCTGCTAACAATGACAATCTAAG
>JACXGM010006233.1:14695-33332 GCA_016801145.1 Umbra pygmaea
ATATATATATATATATATATATATACACATTTATCAAGAGTCCAATCTCAGTTCATATGGAACCTAAAAGGGCTGGTTGTTACATTTGATCTTAGTTTGGAATCCCTCTTTTGCTTTTGAAACCCATTTCCAAGATTTGATCCAATCCGTGATCCGAAATCTCACTGGATTACTTTTGAAAAACTGGGCCATGATTACTTGAAGTATCCTAATATTTATTCAATATTAATTAACAACCCATTTCAAATAATATATGCTCAGGTCCAGTTCTATGGTACTTCTTTCCTTGTCATATTTTTAAAACAAGACTTGACTCAGTTTACAGTCTTTACACAAGAGCTTTAAAGAACAATTAACATAAAACTTTCACAGTAACAAAGATGCAATTTTTATAATTTCTCGCATACAAAAAACACTCAAAACACTGATGTGAAACAACAAATATGTTTTCAAAAAAATGTATTCTTACCTAATTATATTCGTTTTTTATTTATTTGATAACAGGTATCTGGGTACTTTAATACGTCCCTAAAAATGTACAACTTACCGATTATAAACAAGTATATAACTTTGCAAAGCAATACATTCATAACCTAGTAAAATCTCAGTTGTGTTTTGTGGAACACTGTCAAACGACCAACTATAGAAGGAGGGCCCCCTGCTGGATACGAAATATCCACAAGCAGTTCTTAGAACTGGGCCTCAGTCAGTTGCTAGAGGGGATGGACAACTTTACAAACTTAAATAGTGTATGTTGAAACTGGATTGTTAGGCTTTTTTATATATAAAATAAAGAACTGATATGTTGTTTGTCTGAGTTTTTAACACACGCATTACTATTTGGTAGAGCCAAGTTTTGCTGTAATAACAGCTTTATGTTTTGTGGTTGGTTATGTTTGCACCACACACAAATTTGGTCAAAAAGCTCTAGCTTGGTCTCATCTGGTCTTAAATTTCAGATGTGTTTAATGGTACTGGGGGAGCCAAGTTGAAAGACTGGTTGTATTTTGTGTTTCTGACCATTAGAGGCATAGTGGTGGTAAACATGTCATGTGATATATAAAGGCCACGGGTGTTTTTTATTATACATGTAAGTGAGGGTGTGGTTGGTAGGAGAGCTCACATCTCTTACGATAGTCAAACAAGCTCACAATGTGAGAACCCCAAAGTACGATGGACAAGACCCCATGGACCACAAGAAGCTCTATGATTACATTGAAGATAAATTTGAGGCATGTGAAAAGCAAGTTTGTAAACTACCATCCACTCCCCCAGTGACTAATCAGCCAGTGGTTCACAGCGCATAGCGATTGTCAATACAGGTCATTAGTAACAGCATTTTTCTTGTTACACTACCATACAAGCCAGGTTTATGCAGAGCTCTTGATATTGCTGACTATACACCATAACTCCACTCTTAGTGTTTCTATTTCTAAAAGCATGGACTTGAAAGATTATTGCAATTTTTGTGTTAAAGAAGGTGAAAATATTATACACATTTCCTATGAATGTGAACAAATATATTTTTTAACAAGTATTTAACCAGGCAAGTATACCGGTACTCAGAATCCATTCTTGTTTGCAGCAACAACCTGTAAGCAATTGGGGTTAACTGTTTTTTCCTCACAGTCAGGTTTTTTAATCAAGGTCCTTACAGACACCAGTCAGATGCCCTAAACACAAGGCCATCTTACAGCCCCCAACATAAGATAAAGGAAGTTACAACATCTTTAACATGGGGCATCAGCCCTAATTTCTATTGTTTATCAGAAAGTGCACCAGCTTTTTTTGGCAAATGTGCTTCAGTTATTATTGTTGCTTGCTCTTATGGGTTTTAAGCCAGATATTAGCAGCTTGTGACAACTGCTAATGTAAAACATATTTTAATACAATTGATGGATTGCTCCTTTGCTGTAATTCAGATCATGTCCACCAGGTGGGAGAACATTCAGGATACCACCTTTAAACTTTATCTTTACAATCATTTGTATAAACATACACATTTTAAATCTCTGCATGAATGTTATACATTTCTAATTGAACATGAATATTTATTGTAATCTTTTTAGAATTAGTAGCTGAAAAAATATTTAAATATTGCAAGTACTTAAATGATTCGTCAACATATGATTCATCAAGAAGAGTAAGCTTTTTCAGCCTGGCCGGACCCTGGTTGCAGAAAAGCTTAATCACTAAAGGCCTGGTGGTATAAGTCAGCTGTGGAACTTGACTCATAATAGAGGGTGCAAGCTGATTCCTGCTTTACATTTCTAAAAGTATCTGAGCTAAAACATTCTAAAGTGACTGGTATAAGTAATATGGCCAACAGGTTTGTAAAACATGACTCAGTATACTACAGCTACCAAGCAAATTACTAGGATATCTATTTGAACCAACTGGCCAGTGTCTATTCAGGAACTTCTGTCAGAGTAGTTGGGAACATCACCTATGAGCAAACTGAGAAATACTAAAAATAGCATAATGTATAATTAGCACTCTGTTTCTTATAGATCATTGTAATACGTTGACCATTTTTAACCATCAATATAAAAAAATCGGTAGAATGTTAGTACTGCACCTTCAGAAATCTTTGAAGCAGCAGATGCTCTACAACAGTGTTTCTCAAATGGGGGAACGTGTACCCCTAGGGGTACTTTGAAATACTGCAGGGGGTGCGTTAAAGTTTAGCAAAAATGCAAATGTAAAAATATTTAATGCATAATTCCTAAAATAATTATACTATAATAATGCATTACTTAATTGATGGATTCTAAACATTTTAAATGGAGCATTTAAATGTTTTTGTTTATAAAAGGTTGTTTTGTGTAAGAGCCTTATCTGTCAGGAAGCCATCAAGAGTCACTGTCAATACCACATTGTCTAAGGCCCAGTCAATCTGTTTTATCTGTAGAGTGCCACAAGACTATGTCCCCATCCCCCTCCTTCCAAACTGGCATATATAACTACTCACCTCTCCACCTAATAGTTGATGTGTAGTGAGCATTCTGGCACAAAAATGGGGGCCGTGCATCACCCAGGTGGGTGCTACACATTGGTGGTGGATGAAATGGGCTTTCCCCATCACTGTATAAAGCGCTTTGGGTTCTTGAAAAGTGCTATATAAGATAAATAAATTATTATTATCATTATATAAACTGGTACCAGCACATGTGTTGTAATGGTTAAGGTTAGGATGAGGAGATGAGAAGACATTATATAAACAGGTACCAGCACATGTGTTGTAATGGTTAAGGTTAGGATTAGGAGATGGGAAGACATATTATATAAACTGGTACCAGGATATGTGGTGTAATGGTTAAGGTTAGGATTAGGAGAAGGGTAGACATATTACATAAATAGGTACCAGCACATGTGTTGTAATGGTTAAGGTTAGGATTAGGAGAAGGGAAGACATATTACATAAATAGGTACCAGCACATCTGTTGTAATGGTTAAGGTTAGGATGAGGAGATGAGAAGACATATTATATAAACTGGTACCAGCACATGTGTTGTAATGGTTAAGATTAGGATTAGGAGAAGGAAAGACATATTACATAAATAGGTACCAGCACATGTGTTGTAATGGTTAAGGTTAGGATTAGGAGATGGGAAGACATATTATATAAACTGGTACCAGCACATGTGTTGTAATGGTTTAGGTTAGGATTAGGAGAAGGGAAGACATATTACATAAATAGGTACCAGCACATGTGTTGTAATGGTTAAGGTTAGGATTAGGAGAAGGGAAGACATATTACATAAATAGGTACCAGCACATGTGTTGTAATGGTTAAGGTTAGGATGAGGAGATGAGAAGACATTATATAAACTGGTACCAGCACATGTGTTGTAATGGTTAAGGTTAGGATTAGGTAAGGACATACTGCATAAACATTTGACTCCACACCCTGAATTGCACACTGCAGTTAGAGGCTTCTAGTTACACTTGCATTGAGAGCTCCTTTGACTACATGTTGTGGGTTCACAGCAACAGCTTCCACATGCAAATGCCACACCTGGAATCAACTCCAGACCTTTAACCTGCTTGACTGATGAGGAAATAACAAAGGAATAGCCCACAAATGTCCACGAAACAGCTTTTCAGTCAATTGTCCAATTACTTTTGGTCCCTTGAAAAAGAGGGGGCTACATATTTTAGTGTTGTAATTCCTAAACCCTTTCTCCAATCTGGATGTATATACCCTCAAATTAAAGCTGAGAGACGGCACGTTTAGCCCATATTCATTATTCAAATATTGAATATATTTTGGTAAACAGACAAAATAACGAAACTGATGTCAGTGTCCAATTATTTCTGGACCTAACTGTATATTAACATATATGAAGAGTAATATTTACTGTGGGAAATTTAATGCATAACAAAGTATGTTTTGCAGCACTTCATAAAGTAATACCAAAATGATGGTATCACAATTGACTTTCCCTTTGTTGCCTCAAATGTCTTCTACCCTAACAGATTAGCAAATTAGTGATCCATTTCACAAACACATCTATCCAAAAACTTTTTTAAATGTACAGTATTTATCAGTTTAAAATATAACATTCAAGGGTGATGACAATAAGTGACAATGCATCTCTCTATCTTTAACTGTACCAAGAATTGTTCTAAAGCATTACCTCAGTCACACATTATTAACAACAGTATTGCTATTTTCAGAATAAGAGTGTCTTTTTGATAACATTTGACTTCCTGCTTGGGTGAATGTGGTATTTTCACGAGATCCTCATTGCATCAGCAATTCACACTAGGACAGACGGTATAATGTACATACATGACATAGTACTAAAATTATTAGTGACAACTGAGCTGCCACCAATGTAAGGAAATGAAACCCTGGCATACACTGAAGCCCATTTTCCTAAGATATTTAAAAATATTCCATGGTTTGTATTATTGTACCTAGACAATGTGAGCAACTCTAGAATTGCTTAAAAACACATTTCTATTTTCTGCAGAATTGTATTAATTATTCTGGAATAGTTTAATGTGTACATTGATTTCTGCATCTGATTATTTTGCCACATAGGTAGGTTTATTTTAAATGGTGGTCAATCCAACAGCAGTAACTAGAGATTTTACAGCAGGCATTACAGGATGAGGCCTCTAAAATGAAAAGGAATAAACGTGGTAATAGATCTTTAATAGATATTTTCTTTGTGGAAAACAATTGTAACATGATTATATGTATATATATATATACTGTGCCTTGCGAAAGTATTCGGCCCACCTTTTGCCACATTTCAGGCTTCAAACATAAAGATATAAAACTGTATTTTTTTGTGACGAAGCAACAACAAGTAGGACACAATCATCAAGTGGAATGACATTTATTGGATATTTCAAGCTTTTTTAACAAATAAAAAACTGACAAATTGGGCGAGCAAAATTATTCAGCCCCTTTACTTTCAGTGCAGCAAACTCTATCCAGAAGTTCAGTGAGGATCTCTGAATGATCCAATGTTGACCTAAATGACTAATGATGATAAATAGAATCCACCTGTGTGTAATCAAGTCTCCGTATAAATGCACCTGCTCTGTGATAGTCTCAGAGGTCCGTTGAAAGCACAGAGAGCATCATACAGAACAAGGAACACACCAGGCAGGTCCGAGATACTGTTGTGGAGAAGTTTAAAGCCGAATTTGGATACAGAAAGATTTCCCAAGCTTTATACATCCCAAGGAGCACTGTGCAAGCGATAATATTGAAATGGAAGGAAGTATCAGACCACTGCAAATCTACCAAGACTCGGCCGTCCCTCTAAACTTTCAGCTCATACAAGGAGAAGACTGATCGGAGTTGCAGCCAAGAGGCCATGATAACTCTGGATGAACTGCAGAGATCTACAGCTGAGGTGGGCGAGTCTGTTCATAGGACAACAATCAGTTGTATACTGTACAAATCTGGCTTTTATGGAAGAGTGGCAAGAAGAAAGCAATTTCTGAAAGATATCCAAAAAAATTGTTGTTTAATGTTTGCCATAAGCCACCTGGGAGACACACCATACATGTGGAAGAAGGTGCTCTGGTCAGATGAAACCAAAATTGACCTTTTTGGAAACAATGCAAAATGTTATGTTTGGCGTAAAAGCAACACAGCTCATCACCCTGAACACACCATCCCCACTGTCAAACATGGTGGTGGCAGCATCATGGTTTGGGCCTGCTTTTCTTCAGCAGGGAAAGGGAAGATGGCTAAAATTGATGGGAAGATGGATGGAGCCAAATACAGGACCATTCTGGAAGAAAACCTGATGGAATCTGCAAAAGACCTGAGACTGGGATGGAGATTTGTCTTCCAACAAGACAATAATCCAAAACATAAAGCAAAATCTACAATGGAATCGTTCACAAATCTACATATCCAGGTGTTAGAATGGCCAAGTCAAAGTCCAGACCTGAATCCAATTGAGAATCTGTGGAAAGGACTGAAAACTGCTGTTCACAAACGCTCTCCATCCACCCTCACTGAGCTCAAGCCGTTTTGCAAGGAGGAATGGGCAAACATTTCAGTCTCTCGATGTGCAAAACTGATAGAGACATACCCCAGGCAACTTACAGCTGTAATCGCAGCAAAAGGTGGTGCTACAAAGTATTAACCTAAGAGGGCTGAATAATTTTGCTCGCCCAATTTTTCTGTTTTTATTTGTTAAAAAAGTTTGAAATATCCAATAAATTTTGTTCCACTTCATGATTGTGTCGCACTTGTTGTTGATTCTTCACAAAACATTACAGTTTCACATCTTTAATTTTGAAGCCTGAAATGTGGCAAAAGGTCGAAAAGTTCAAGGGGGCCGAATACTTTCGCAAGGCACTGTATATATATATATATCCCATCCCCTAAAAACAAATTCATGTTTTGAGTTTGATCATTACATAGTAAGAGGTTTCCAGTGTTGGTTAAAGCTACTTTTCAGTAACATTCCATTTTTATTCCAGGGCTCTACGCTAACTTTTTTCCCAAGGTGTACATGTACTCCTAAATAAAAAACGATCGGAGCACAAAAAGAAATTTAGGAGCGCATTCAAAAATGTTCAAGTAACACAAAATTTATACTTTTACTTTTCCCCTGTGTTTTTCCCACATTTCTCTCACTTTGACTGCACTGCGTTGTCACAGAAAACTACTGCAGTTGGCGCATTACTCTTTCCGGAATGTGGGAGTTGTAGTGTTTTTAACAATTAGAAGCGGGGGGAAAAAAAATGCATTATGGTAGGTTGTAAATTTTACTTGCACACTGCGCTTGTGAATCATTTTTCCTTGTCTCACATGTCTATTTTTAGGTGCAAATTCTCGTGAAATGGGGGCACTGTAGAGCCCTGCATTTCAGTTACTTCTTGAGTTCACAAGTTTTGGGAAGTATCTTCAATATAACCTATAAAACAAATAGAAAGAGTACAGAAAATAGCAATCATGGTCACCAGTAAGATATAAACTCCATTTACATGATCATTTTGTCTTTATTAGGGACTTCCCAAAACTTGTGAACTCAACAAGTAACTGGAATGTAACTGTACAAGCTACTTTACCCAACACTGAAGGTTTCTCACTCAAGGTGTGATTCAATGTTGGGTACAAACATGTTTTCATTGTGCTTTAAGAAAATGGAGGGAGAATCAGTAGCAGCAATGTTACTGATTTGGTCATTTGTGGCAGGGTCGTCTTTGTAAGGGACATGTATTCGCAGTGAATTGTGAATAACCATTACAAAGTTGTGTGATCCAAAACAATAAATCAGTGGGTCCAGGCAGCTGTTTGCAGCAGCCAAAATCCAGGAGACATAATATGCCACCTCCACCTGCAGCAGCATGCTGCATTGTTCTGGAAAGTACATCTTTAACACAACAGCTATTGTGCGAATAACATTCATAGGCATGAAGCATAGTGCAAATATCACAAGACACACAGCCACCATTTTACATGACTTTTCTTTTATACGACGGCCCTTACACGTGTTGATTTTAAGGCGAGACACTGATCTAGCTAGCTTAAAATAGCAGGTCGCTGACACTGAGATTGGCAATAGGAAGCCAGGTATGAGCAAAACAAAGTTGATGGCAAAGTAGGTGTCAATGTAATCTCCCTGATGAATACTGAGGCATTGTGTGGACAGTCCAACTTGGCTGGTGTTCAAGAAGAGGAAACAGGTCAATCCTACAGCCAGTAATACCAGCCAGATTCCAGCACACAGTTTATGAACAAACGCCTTCCGTTTCATGCAGGATACTTTTTTGAACTGAACAACCGCCACATATCGATGAACGCTGATAAGTGTGAGGAACAGGATGCTACCATAGAAGTGAATAATCAGTAGGGCAACCTCTAGCTTGCACATAAACGATCCAAAGATCCAATGACTACCCATCAAAAAGTATGACGCCATAAATGGTGCAACTGGGGTGACGATGGCATCACTCACAGCCAGATGAAACTGCAGGACGGTACCAGAGCTCCACTGCGGCATACGGCAGCAGAAGACCCACAGACTGAAACTGTTGAGGGAGAAACCAATCACAAAAACCAGGAGGAGGAAAACAGTGATGGAGACATGTTGGGGTTCAACATTACAGGACTCAGAGGGACTGCTGTTGGTTGTGATGTTGTTTTGAGACAGCAGGAACATTGGCACTGTGCTGTTCATTTGAGGAAACGTGGGCAGCATATAATCCTCCATAAGCAAAAGGGAACTGGTGACTAGTGAGAGTACAAAGAAACATGTGAATCATTACGTGTTGAAATAAAAAAATGCAGACATAGGGTCGTATAGTTTCAATACACAGTAGTTGGAAAGTAGAATTGAAAAACCACTGAACAGGATGTACAGTGCATCAGGAAAGTATTCACAGCACTTCACTTTTTCCACATTTTGTTATGTTACATCCTTGTTCCCAAAATGGATTAAATTCAATATTTCCCTAAAAATTCTACAAACAATAACCCATAATGACAATATGAAAGAAGTGTGTTTGAAATCTTATCAAATTTATAAGGTCCCACAGTTAACATTGCATGTCAGAGCACAAACCAAGCCATGAAGTCCACGGAATTGTCTGTAGACCTCTGAGACAGGATTGAATTAAGGCACAGATCTGGGGAAGGCTACAGAAAAATATCTGCAGCATTGCAGATCCCAATGAGCACAGTGGCCTCCATCATTCGGAAATGGAAGAAGTTTGAAACAACCAGGACTCTTCCTAGAGCTGACAGACCGGCAAAACTGAACGATCGGGGGAGAAGGGCCATAGTCAGGTTTGTTGACCAAGAACTCGATGGTCACTCTGACGGAGCTCTAGCATTTCTCTGTAGAGAGAGGAGAAACTTCCAGAAGAACAACCATCTCTGCAGCACTCCACAAATCAGGCCTGTATGGCAAAATAGAAGCCACTCCTCAGTAAAAAGGACATGAGAGCCCACCTGGAGTTTGCCAAAAGGCACCTGAAGGACTCTCAAACCATGAGAAACAAAATTCTCTGGTCTGATGAAACAAAGATTGAACTCTATGGTCTGAATGGCCAGTGTCATGTCTGGACAAAACCAGGCACCGCTCATCACCTGGCCAATACCATCCCTAGAGTGAAGCATTGTGGTGGCAGCATCATGCTGTGGGCATGTTTTTCAGTGGCAGGAATTGGGAGACTAGTCAGGACCGAGGAAAAGATGAATGCAGCAATGTACAGAGACATCCTTGCTGAAAACCTGCTCAAGAGTGCTCTGGACCTCAGACTGGGGCGAAGGTTAATCTTCCAACAGGACAACGACCGTAAGCACACAGCCAAGATCACAAAGGAGTGGCTACAAGACAACTCTGTGAATGTCTTTGAGTGGCCCAGCCAGAGCCCAGACTTGAACCCAATTGATCATCTCTGGAGAGATCTGAAAATGGCTGTGCACCGATGCTCCCCTTCCAACCTGATAAAGCTTGAGAGGTCCTGCAAAGAAGAATGGAGGAAACTGCCCAAAAATAGGTGTGCCAAGCTTGTAGCATTACACTCAAAAAGAATTGAGGCTGTAATTGCTGCTAAAGGTGCATCAACAATATATTGAGCAGAGGCTGTGAATACTTATGCATATGTGCTTTTTTCATTTTGTCATTATGGGGTATTGTTTGTAGAATTTTGAGGGACATAATGAATTTAATGCATTTTGGAATAAGGGTGTTAAATAACAAAATGTGGAAAAAGTGAAGCGCTGTGAATACTTTCCGGATGCACTGTAACAGATGTAGATCTCAGAACTCAACCACAACAATGCACATTGGCACAAATTAAATTCTAATAAAGTCTAACATTAAAATAAGATATTTGAAAATGACCATAAAATCACAACAACTGGTAAGTTGTGATCAAAATACAACGAGGAGCACTTATTGACATCAATGCACAATAAAATGTTCAAAGGTTAAGGCATAAATTCAACTTTTGAAAATTTGCTTGAATTTGCATATGTGACCACATCAGTAAGACAAGACAGGAATCTAAAACACAATATAACTTACCCTGCTTCATATGACGATATGAACTGCTTAGGTCACTTACAGCCAAGCAGAACTAGTGTTTTTCAAAATGAGATTAGGGTATACACGGTAAAACAAGAGGGAGGGCTTATAACTTTCTTTTTGCAGTGGGGGAGGATTGTGTTTCAGTGTACTAGGTGTAGCCGAAGAGAAAATAATACAGGTTCTTATAAAGACATTTGAGGAAGTGTTTATAAAATTATTTCCTAATTTATTTGGGTGGATTGTGGCTAGGATAAATGGAAAGTTGTACATGCCTCATTATGACATACAGAATCTAAAACATTCTGAGAATCTAAAAAAAATCTGATTGACGTCTTATTTGCTGCATTGCAGGACAGTCTGCATCATGACTGTCAGTGGTTCAATCCTGAATGGGTTGTCTGTCTTTCCCCGGACCTCCTACTTGAAGGCTCAGGGTTTGGGTTAGATAAATCAGATTATCTATCCTGCCACATTGCTCTCCAGCGACTCCTTGTGTTCAGATCGGGTGCCTGTAAATTAAATCGTGGAAGTATAGTCACTGAATGTAATCATCCCGTATATGATGAGCACGCCACCCAAAAAAAACACCATGCCAGTGTGTAGGGCAAATATTTTCCTGTAGGTGCACAGAAGCTTATAGAGACATATCCAAACAGACTGATGGCTGTAGTAAAAAAAAATGTGGATCTACAAAGTAAATCAGGAACTGATTACTTTCCAACTTTCCTCTGTAATTCAAGGTAATTTTTTTACGTCTCAGAATTGTTGCCTTTTACATTACCTGAATATTGTAAGGCAGACTGTGTAAATAAAGCTGGAACAGAAAAATATATTTGATTTTGATTTCAGGCTGTAGAGACAAAAAAAGTGACTATTTCAAAGAGGTATGATGATTTTCTATAGGCACTATAATACATGTAGAATTCTATTTATTAACACATCAGAGTAGGCCTGGCAAGAGACTAGACATATGGTATCAGTTCCTTTAACCATCTACCCATACGGAAATCTAATATATGTCCATATATGTATATACCTTATACAGTGGGTACGGAAAGTATTCAGACCCCTTTTTGTCTGAAACTCTTTGTTTCAATGCAGCCATTTGATAAAATCAAAAAGTTCATTTTATTTTTCACGAATGTACACTCAGCACCCCATCCTGACAGAAAAAAACAGAAATTTAGAAATTTGTGCAAATTTATTAAAAAAGAAAAACTAAAATATCACATGGTCATAAGTATTCAGACCCTTTGCTGTGACACTCATATTTAACATACATGCTGTCCATTTCTTCTGATCCTCCTTGAGATGAGTCCTGCTGTGTTTAATTACACTGATTGGACTTGATTAGGAAAGGCACACACCTGTCTATATAAGACCTTACAGCTCACAGTGCATGTCAGAGCATATGAGAATCATGAGTCGAATGAACTACCTGAGGAGATCAGAGACAGAATTGTGGCAACGCACAGATGTGGCCAAGGTTACAAAATCATTTCTGCAGCACTAAAGGTTCTTAAGAGCACAATGGCCTCCATAATACTTAAATGGATGAAGTGTGAGACAACCTGAACTCTTACTAGACCTGGCCGTCCAGCCAAACTGAGCAATCATGGGAGAAGAGCCTTGGTGAGAGAGGTAAAGAAGAACCCAAGGATCACTGTGGCTGAGCTCCAGAGATGCAGTAGGCAGATGGGAGAAAGTTCCACAAAGTCAACTATCACTGCAGCCCTCCACCAGTCAGGGTTTTATGGCAGAGTGGCCTGACAGAAGCCTCTCATCAGTGCAAGACATATGAAAGCCAGCATAGAGTTGGCCAAAAAACACATGAAGGACTCCCAGACTATGAGAAATAAGATTCTCTGGTCTGATGAGACCAAGATTTAACTTTTTGGTGTTAATTCTAAGCGGTATGTGTGGAGAAAACCAGGCACTGCTCATCACCTGCCCAATACAATCCCAAAAATGAAACATGGTGGTGGCAGCATCATGTTATGGGGCTGTTTTTCAGCTGCAGGGACAGAATGACTGGTTGCAATTGAAGGAAAGATGAATGTGGCCAAGTACAGAGATATCTTGGAAGAAAACCTCATCCAGAGTGCTCAGGACCTCAGACTGGGCCAAATGTTCATCTTCCAACAAGACAATGACCCTAAGCACACAGCTAAAATAACAAAGGAGTGGCTTCGGAACAACTCTGTGACCATTCTTGACTGGCCAAGCCAGAGCGCTGACCTAAACCCAATTGAGCATCTTTGGAGAGACCGGAAAATGGCTGTCCACCAACGTTCACCATCCAACCTGACGGAACTGGAGATGATCTGCAAGGAAGAATGGCAGAGGATCCCCAAATCCAGGTGTGAAAAGCTTGTTGCATCATTCCCAAGAAGACTTATGGCTGTACTAGCTCAAAAGGGTCTGAATACTTATGACCATGTGATATTTCAGTTTTTCTTTTTCAATAAATTTGCAAATATTTCTACATTTCTGTTTTTTTCTGTCAAGATGGGGTGCTGAGTGTACATTAATGAGAAATAAAATGAACGTTTTTGATTCTATCAAATGGCTGCAATGACACAAAGAGTGAAAATTTTAAAGGGGTCTGAATACTTTCCGTACCCACTGTATGTCCTATATTGGCATATACAGTGCCTTGCAAAAGTATTCGGCCCCTTTGAACATTTCGACCTTTTGCCACATTTCAGGCTTCAAACATAAATTTCCCAAGCTTTAAACATCCCATTTGCCACAAGCCACCTAGGAGACACACCAAACATGTGGAAGAAGGTGCTCTGGTCAGATTAAACCAAAATTGAACTTTTTGGCAACAATGCAAACCGTTATGTTTGGCGTAAAAGCAACACAGCTCATCACCCTGAACACACCATCCCCACTGTCAAACATGGTGGTGGCAGCATCATGGTTTGGGGCTGCTTTTCTTCAGCAGGGACAGGTAAGATGGCTTAAATTGATGGGAACATGGATGGAGCCAAATACAGGACCATTCTGGAAGAAAACCTGATGGAGTCTGCAAAAGGCCTGAGACTGGGATTGAGATTTGTCTTTCAACAAGACAATAATCCAAAACATAAAGCAAAATCTACAATGGAATTGTTCACAAATAAACATATCCAGGTGTTAGAATGGCCAAGTCAATGTCCAGACCTGAATATATATGAGAATCTGTGGAAAGAACTGAAAACTGCTATTCACAAACGCTCTCCATCCAACATCACTGACCTCGAGCTGTTTTGCAAGGAGGAATGGGCAAAATGTCAGTCTCTCGATGTGCCAAACTGATAGAGACATACCCCAAGCGACTTACAGCTGTTATCGCAGCAAAAGGTGGCGCCCAATTTTTCAGTTTTTTATTTGTTAAAAAAGTTGGAAATATCCAATAAATTTAATTCCACTTCATGATTGTGTCCCACTTGATGTTGATTCTTCACAAAAAATTACAGTTTCATATCTTTATGTTTGAAGCCTGAAATGTGGCAAAAGGTCGAAAAGTTCAAGGGGGCCGAATACTTTCACAAGGCACTGTATGGTGGAAACATAATCACATATACTGTATGCACATATATGTCAAAATATACAGAAATTTGACGTTTTTATTATGTCACATATTTCCACATTTTACATCCATATCTGCATTTACGAGAGGTGGATATTTACTTGAGTAAAAGTACTTTTCTGAGTAACTCTGAGTTCACAAGTTTTGGGAAGTCCCTACTTAAGACCAAATTGATCAGGTAAAGGGAGTTCACATTCTACCGGCGGTGACCATGACTGATATTTCCTTTACTTTTTCTATATCTTTTATAAGTTACTGTTAAGATATGTCTACAAATTTAAATGAGAATTATTGCTTATGAGTGAGATATTGATGTTATATCAATCAATCAAATTTATTTATAAAGCCCTTTTTACAACAGCAGTTGTCACAAAGTGTTTTGACAGACACCTGGCCCGAGACCCCCAAAAGCAAGAAAGAAGAAACCTAGAGAGAGGCCAGACTCAAGGGGGTGGCCAGTCCTTTTCTGGCTGTACTGGGTGGGGGATCTGAAGGTACACAGCCCATTGTAATAAGGTCAATCTGTTAATTAGTGTTCAATTATTGTCCAGCAATGAAGATATGATGGGTGGGCTGTGACCATAGTCTTTATGTAGCATCAATACAGTTCGGTGGTCTTGTGAAGGAAGAATGTGAAGCTGCCTGGAGATATACTGTATTTGTGATGATAAATAGGGGTATAACATGTATGTCAATTAAATATTTGGTAAAATCTTTTTTAAATGTATCCGCTACGGAAATCTAATATTTGTCCATATACAGTCGTATGCAAAAATTTAGGCACCCCTGACCATTTCCATGATTTTTCTTTATAAATAATTAGGTGTTTGGATAAGCAATTTCATTTTGCTCTATCAAATAACTGAAGGACACAGTAATATTTCAGTGGTGAAATGAGGTTCATTGGATTGACAGTACATGTAAAGTGCAATATTTCGTTGTCACTAGACTTTAGCGTAGTGCCACATACAACAACATTTCACAGTTGAATGTTATAGTAACACTGGGTGTATTATTGGAGATAAGTGTGTAAATCATCTTATGTAAGGTAAAGGTACTTTATTTGTCACATACATGTAGCGAAATTCATTCTCTGCATTTAACCCATCCCCTCAATGGAGCGTGGGGGCCCATTTACAGCGCCCGAGGACCAACTCCAGATCTAATCCAGTGCTTTCGTCAGGGGCACTGACCGGAGAACCTAACCTGCATGTTTTTTGTATGCAGATGATCTGGTTGTTTTCATCCCAACTAGTGCTGTGTTACAACAGCTGCTTTGCTGTTTGTTTAGATAACGGGCTGAAAACGACATCCAATACAATTAAAAAAAGAGTGTTGATATGTCCTCATAACAGAGTTTGAACGGCGACGTTTAAAGACTAGTCTGGAGTTCTTAACAGATAAACACAGAAGACAACTCCAGCGAGCGTAATATCATGGAAGAAGATAGAAGAGCAGGTCTCCCAGACCTGCACTGCTAGGGCCCAGCACTCTCATGATTCCAGGGTGGTACCGTGCAGGCCAGCCTGTCAGCTCAGATCTGATACAGGGATTCAAAGCACCGCACAATACCAGTCACGTGAGCTATGGTGCTTTAAAGCAGTTGAAACCTGTGCCCACAGATAACAAGTATATCCTAGAGTGCTGGAATTAATCCTGATTGAAGTCTCATTGTACCTAGTTTTATGTGAAATTCAAACTTTCTAGAAAAGTAAAGTTATTTCCAGACTGATTTGCATTCTGGTATTGTGACCAATCATCTCTTCCTCAGAAAGCACTAGGAATGTGGAAGAGAAATACCATCAGCCCAACAAATCCTGTGTTGGGCCTGCCGCATGACACATTGGTCTATGTCGCTGCCTCAGTGACAACTGTTTCATGGTAGCCAGGTTTCAAATCCTGGTCACGGCATTATTGACTATGCCCAGGAAGTCTTATGGGGGGGGGGGAGCATGTGATTGATATTTAACCATACCGCATGTTGACGATGTGACAATGCTTAAAAGGGAACTGGACATGAGAAATTGGATGGGGAGAAAAACTATGTTTTAATGACCCCTTAAAACTACATTATTTTTCAAAATATTTATTTATTTACAGCTTGCTTTACCATAGACACATAAAACAAACAGCACAAACATTGACATTCTCTCTAGAAAGATACATTACATAGGAAAATATACTTTAAACAATAATTAAACGAGACTACATATTTATAAAAGTAGTAAATCCCATTGAAAAACTTCGGCCACAGAATTTAATTATTGAAGCCAGAAAACTTCAAATAACATCATAAAAAAACATGTGCCTTATTTTTTTTTAACCATAACCAAAACAGCTTTTGTAACGCTCATTACTGTGTTTTCTACATGGTTTTATAAGCCCAAATCAATTCTACATAATCAGCATATGTTCTCTCAGACCGGTTGGTTTTCTTATCTTAGCTAATAACTACATCACTCTCTCAGAGCAGAGTGGTCGGGGTGGATGTTGTTGTGGGCACTGTAACAGGATGGAGTCCAAGGTCCAGAGACGGGGCTTCATCCGGCTGGGGTGGACTCTTCTTTTGAGCCTCCAGTTTCTCTGTCAGCTGCGTGTACAGCTCCTTCACCTGGTCACTGCTCTGTAGCAACAAGACGAGTACAGAGAACAGAGAATGATGAATATGGACAGGCAGTATCAGATCTTCAAGCAAAAGCTAATAATAATTTAAAGGGAACCAAATTGACATGATACATTCTGGTCAGTCCAACCATGCCTGGTGGAAGTGATATAACCTAGGCACAGCTATTTTAAGAGGATGAACTCTCTAAAACATGAATTTGACTCCAATGCCCCTGAGTGAATAGGTAATGACCTAAACCCAATAACTAGTTGTGCAATGTTTAGCTGGAGTGAATGAACCCAAATCCTTTTTAAAGTTGTTGACCACGTAGAACTGCTTTAACTCAGGAACCAGTAGGTTTTGGAGGATCGTCTGCTTACCGTGGAACCTGCAGCATTTGAAGTAGATTGCAGATTTGAAGCGAACAGTCAAATCATGAAATATGAGGAATATTTTTTTTATTGCTCCAAAAACAGCTTCATATCAAAGTCAAATTTCCACCATACAGCGATCTGGAGGTGCTAGGAGACTCTCCCAGATATTTGTAGAACAGTGAGATATGTTCCAACCATGCCTGGCTAGAGAGACAGATTTCAAATTTCACAAGCAAATGCTACTCTACTACGTCACAGAGTAGATTGAAAGGACTGTGGAGAAAGAAAAATGAATGTAGGCATGTCTTTTGTTGTGAAAATAAGCATCCCTGTTATACTGATCGCGCTTTCAAGCCCTATTCTTACAAGCCTCGGTTGTCCTTGATTTTTGAAGGTATAGCTTGTCTTTCTGTGATGTTTCTATCAGGCGTTCTAATGAACGGACATGGTGGAATTATTTTTTCAGTACGTAGAGAACTACAATGGCTGGCTTCCTTGTTCCAAGTCCCACCCACCTGGCATATTTTATGTAATGCTGTCCTCAAGACGTTATTGACTAACAAGACTTGGCGGATAAGGAATTGTTTTGACTATCTTTTACATTCTGATATCCATCAGTACATGTTTGAGCCAGAGGACTTCCTTCAATGTTCCTAAAATAAGAACCAAACTGGACTGAGAGGACAAATAAGTTAATTCAGCCTATTTAGTATTAAAAACAAATAATTTGTGGAAATGAATTATGTTTATTATGTTATTTTATTTTAAATAGCAAATTACCATCTTATAACAATGATTTTATACTACTTTGATCATTCATTTTGAAGATTGATAGGAACTACAGTAGTCTGGCTGTTAGCTAGTTACGTCCAACAACATGGCTAGCTAGCTATAGCTTGTGTGTTTATACATTTATTGTGTGACATGAAAATTGATGACATACATTTGCTCAATCTCCCTCAAATGGCAAATTCGATGACCCAAATCAGATCTTTACAAACCAATGGGTGATGTCACACATGTTATGTCCAGTGATATATAGGGTCTATGGTTTCACGCCAATAATTTGACTAGACCATAGCCATACCAACACGTACATTAATATTACTGCTGTTCTTGTGTGTGCTGAATGATCGTTTGGCTGCATATACTCGCCGTTGCGCACTCTAAATCCTAATGCCCAAATCACACCGAATCCGCTAGTTGCGTTGCATATGCTTAGTTTTGATGCAAAGCCCTTTGCCTCATTTACGCATTGTCTACTGTTTCACAGCGCATGTAAAAATGGAGGAGAAACTTATAAGAGCGGTCGCCGGGTATCCTGCCATTTTTGATATAACAGCAAATGTCTACAGAGACATAAATCAAAAACAATATGCTTGGAAGAGAAATTCGAAAGACATTGAATTTGCAGGTCAGTAACTATAAGTGTTGGCTAGACCAAATTTGTCACCGTTTTGAAAAGCTAGCAAGTGTTAGCTAGACACAACATCCGGTTTGATTAACGCATTGGTTTTAGCGCACGAGTAGGAAAAATCCAATGCATGCAACACCCCGAACG
>JACXGM010006234.1:0-33229 GCA_016801145.1 Umbra pygmaea
ATTAAATATAATGTAGACTACATTGTATAGATGCTCATCATCTGTTTATAATTTAATAAATATAATGTAGCCTAGATTGTATAGATGCTCATCATCTGTTTATAATTTAATAAATATAATGTAGCCTACATTGTATAGATGCTCATCATCTGTTTATAATTTATTAAATATAATGTAGCCTACATTGTATAGATGCTCATCATCTGTTTATAATTTATTAAATATAATGTAGCCTACATTGTATAGATGCTCATCATCTGTTTATAATTTATTAAATATAATGTAGCCTACATTGTATAGATGCTCATCATCTGTTTATCACATCCCTTGATAAAAAAGATTGCATCATTGAATTTCAGCTGTGACTGTTCCTGTTGAATAGTACTTTTTAGCTGGTCAAAGTCCTCAGGCCTCCCTACACATACAGTCCCAAAAGAATGTAAGGTCTGTTAGTATACCCTTCGGTTAATAAGCCTCAAAGCACCTCTCACCTCAGCTGTGAATGTCAAGACCTTCTATGACATCTGTGTATCCCGACATTATCACAATTAGACATCTGAAATCCTATCCTCAAAGTGATATGGACTCAGACATCAGAAGTCAGTTGGTCCCTTTCACCATCATCCAAAATGCTATCATACTGATTCCTTTCATACAGAGACATTTTGCCTGACAGTTGCATAATGTGAACACAGGTAGGTACTGTATCTGTGTTCACTTAATGAAAGCTTAATTAAGTAGGATGTTCTCATTATTAATGTCTGGACTGGATTATATTGAATGGAGGTAAACATATTAAACCCAGTGTGAGATCAATAAACCCATTGTGAGGTACCATTTCAATTACTCCAGTCCAGATATTAATATGAACCCATCCTCCCCAATTAAGTTTCACTGGCCTACGCTGGTTTAATCATCATGTTCTTGTTTGTATTAAGTCTCCATCTGGGGATGGAAATTTTGCAGACAACTGGCCTGGTGGGTCAAATCCTGGTTTTATGTCTTCCTGTCAGAAATGGCTTAGAGGCTGATTCTGGCTGTAGTGGAGAAAGATATGTGCTTGGAAAATTTGATAACACACTGTAAAACCCCTAGGCATCAGCAGAAAAAAAGGATTTTGAAGTTTTGGGGCTAATGCTCAAAGTGCACTTTATGTTTTGTATAGAAACACAAGCAAATATATAAATAAATATTCTGCTTGTTAAAAGTCAATGTTTGTTGTTTACTTGCATTATTGTAACTTACTTTAAAGCTGTAGTAGTATAGCTGAACTGTCATAACAATTACACATGATAGTTATTAACTTATTGTTCAAGACATAATCCATTGAAATTGTAATGTTTGTTATCTTAATTTCTAGTAGAGGAAACAGAGCCATGGTCACTCGTTGCACTCATCATATTTTTTCTGACCTATAGTTGGCCTTGACCAATTATATACAGTAATTGTCAACTAATATGGGACTTTAATTAATATGTGCATGGTTTGCTACCTTGCTATTCCCCTCCCCCTTTCTCTTTCTTTCTTTCTTTCTTTCTTTCTTTCTTTCTTTCTTTCTTTCTTTCTTTCTTTCTTTCTTTCTTTCTTTCTTTCTTTCTTTCTTTCTTTCTTTCCATTCTCTATCTGTCTCTCTGTCTCTCTCTCTTTTCTTTCTTTCTTTCGTTCCCCCATCCTTTTATTCCTGACTTAATTATTGATGAAAGCTACATTGATCAGTCTTGGATTCATTGTGCTTTATAAAGGTTAAGTTCAGGCACCGGCACGGGGAAAGGCAGTTCAGGCACCGGCACGGGGAAAGGCAGTTCAGGCACCGGCCCGGGGAAAGGCAGTTCAGGCGGCCAGAGGAAAGGCAGTTCAGGTGGCCCGAGGAAAGGCAGTTCAAGAGGCCAGGGTGGCAGGGTGTCTGGGAGTCCTGGCGGCAGGGTGTCTGGGAGCCCTGGCGGCAGGGTGTCTGGGAGCCCTGGCGGCAGGGTGTCTGGGAGCCCTGGCGGCAGGGTGTCTGGGAGCCCTGGCGGCAGGGTGTCTGGGAGCCCTGGCGGCAGGGTGTCTGGGAGCCCTGGCGGCAGGGTGTCTGGGAGCCCTGGTGTCAGCGACGGGGGTCCGGACGGGGGTCCGGACGGGGGTCTGGACGGGGGTCCGCAGATCATCGACGTTGGCGACGGGGGTCCGGACGACAGCGGCGGCTGATTAGGGGGTCCGGACGACAGCGGCGGCTGAGCAGGGGGTCCGGACGACAGCGGCGGCTGAGCAGGGGGTCCGGAAGTCAGCGGCGGCTGAGCAGGGGGTCCGGAGGGAGGCTCTGGCGGAGGGCAGGCTGCTGCCGGAGGTTCTGGCGGCGGGCAGTCTGCAGGAGGCGGCTCTTGCCACCCCACACAGCCCCCCCCGAAAATTTTCTTGGGGAGACGGCCGACCTCCACGGGACAGGAGGTCCTATAAACGGGGACTGGGGCTCTAAACCTCCCTAGACGGGGCATAGGATCCCTAATGTGGGACAGTAGGGGAGGTCTAGGGGAGATAACAAGGGCCCTGGGGCCAATAACAGGGGCGGTAACAGGGGCAGTAACATGTGCCCTAACTGGGGCAGCCACAGGGAGCCTAGCTGGGGCTGAAACAGGTGCCCTAACTGGGGCAGACACAGGAAGCCTAGCTGGGGCCAAAACAGGTGCCCTAACTGGGGCAGAAACAGTAGCCCTAGGGGCCGCTACTGGAAGCCTAGGGGAACTGGCCTGAAAGCCAGGGAACTTACCAGCCTGAGAGCTGGGGGGACTAGCCTGGAAGCTTGGGACTAAGCTGGCCTGAGGGCCGGAGGAAGAACTAGCCTGTGCGCTAGGGTAGTTAACCTCTATGCTAGGGGACCTAGCCATCAACCCCTAGTGCTAGTACTCAGACAGGGGGCCCTATCCTGTGGACCACTGCCCTGAACCTGAGTGCTAAGGGGGCTAACGGGAGCGCTAGCGTGGTTGGGGAAGCTAACGGGGAAGCAGGAAACCCTACCGGAGGGAATAGAGGTCATCCGGGGCTGTGGTAGAGGCAGTTGGGGTGGTGTCCGCCGAATGGCTCTTCCACTCCACTCGGGGGGTATCTCCCACTCCTCCTCCTCTCCGTCCCAAGAATCACAGTCCTCCTTTTCCTCCCTCTCGTCCCACGCCAGGAACTCCTCTCCCAGCCAGCTACCTCCGAAATAGGCTACTCCCTCGTCGTCGTAGGCTACATCCTCCGGGGAGTAGCCCATAGCCCCTGCCTGCTGGCATATCTGCTGGTTCAGCCAGCGGAGCTCTTCGCTGACGTATCCCCCTCCGCGAGGGAGAGGAATGCTCTCCCGGGCTTGCGGGAACACCTTCACTGTCTTATGTTGTACGGTTGGTCAATCTGTCACAAATCCTCTTTGGAATGGATAGAGACAGGCGCGAAGGTTGCAATAATCAAATATAACTCTTTATTTACTGGAAACAAAAACACTGCCACGAGGGGCTAAGCGAATATAAATCTGAAATAACTAGAAACCACGGAACAGGACACGTAACAGGATACATTGACCAACAAGAGAAAAGACCAAACACTCAACTAAAATACACTTACTAACGAGGACAATGTACAACACCTGGACTAGGAAATTAACTACACCGTGATCTATTGGTTAACATGAAACATGTGACAAGACATGGGAGGGAGGAGTGGGAACATGCAATACACAACAGGGGCACAAAAGGGAGGCATATATTACACATGGGGGAGGAACCTGAACTCCAAACACACAGGGCAGTAACAATGAGGACACATGAGGAATAAATCTAACGAACTAAACCACCGTGTAAACACTGAAGGCAAAAGGGGAGACATAACCACAAGCGACACAAAAGAAAGTCCGTATAACAGCCTACTAGGCTGGACGTTACAATTACACTATCATAGTTTCTTGACCAGGTTGCCATCGAAAATGAGAATAAATTATTAATCAGCTTACCTGTGAAATAGGTGAAATAAATTAATTAAAAGGTTTTGGGTTTTAGGTTTTGGATCAAAAGATAGTGTTTGTAAAACCTGGACTTAGACCACTCTGTAATTGCTTTATGCAATTATAGCTATTTGGCTATTAATCACCAGTAGGGCTGAGCCTGATGCAGGTGTAAGAACCGTTCTACCTATAATGATCAAGGCTTTGTTGGTCAAGGCTCCCACATCCACCCGTCTCTCTTTATAAACACCCGCTCCCTGCTCTCTAAACTCCAGTTTGAGTGAGGATGAAGGCGCAGAACATTCGGATCCTTTCTCTCATAGTGTGCATGATATTCTACCTGTTTGTGGGAGCCGCAGTGTTCGACGCCCTCGAGTCTAACACTGAAAGCTCCAGACAAAGGTCTTAGAACAGAAGCGCAACGAGCTGAAGAAGAAGTATGGATTTACTGAGGATGACTACCAAGAGATCCAGAGAGTGATTCTACACTTGGAGCCCCATCTTGCAGGGAAACAGTAGAAATTTGCGGGATCCTTTTACTTTGCCATTATGGTCATCACAACAATTGGTATGTTGTTTAGGTTCAGTAGGTATTGAATTATTAATCTGTGTTTTATGGATTTCTATGATCTTTATAATACACCAAGCATAATGTTATGAATAACAACATTAGATCTGTTTAAACATAAAAATAAAAAAATGTTGCAGTCTCTGATTGATGTTAATGAAACAATGTTAATGTTGTAGTGACCATTGACATTTTTTCAGCTGGGCATGTTCACATACACAAATCATGAGTTTACGATGATGCTCTGCAGGCTACGGACACGCTGCTCCAGGCACAGATGCTGGAAAGGCGTTCTGCATGTTCTATGCCGTGCTGGGCATCCCTCTGACATTGGTGATGTTCCAGAGCGAGGTAAAGGATAAACACGTTAGTTAGCCAACTCCTCAGCAGTCTCAAGTGCTATTTTGGTTTACGGCAGACTACCGTCTCCATGGGGAACATGGTGCTGGTTGGACTCCTGTCCTGCATTGGAACTCTCTGTGTTGGGGCAGCGGTCTTCTCCCACTTTGAGGGCTGGACCTTCTTCCAGGCCTACTACTTCTGCTTCTTCACCCTCACCACCATCGGCTTTGGGGACTTCGTGGCGCTGCAGAAGAAGGAGGTCCTCCAGAGGAAGAGCCCCTACATAGCCTTCAGCTTCATATACATCCTGGCGGGGCTCACAGTGTTCGGGGCTTTCCTGAACCTTGTTGTGCTGCGTTTTCTCACCTACAGCACTGTGGAAGAAACCAGGAGCCTGGAGGTTGAGAAGAAATCAGTGCCTAAGAGGACAGGGGGTGGGGCTGTCGAACAGGAGGAGGGAGCTAATGGGATGGATGATGGAGATAGGGACTGGTGCGGTAGCTGTTACAACCTCTCTGTGGCCATAGAGGGCGTCTTCAATCGTACCAACCTCATATCCTCTCCATCTGACCAGGAAATGAATACCACTGCAGCCCGCTACTTTGTCGAGTACCACATTAGTACGCTTTCTTCATATACATGCTTCAGGCTCGGTGCCTGTGACAGCCCCTCTACAACCTGTAGTAGGCAGTCAGGCAACCACAGCAACCCTGTCTTCTACATTTCCATCTCCTACAGGATGTATGAAGCCTTGTGCAGCTCCAGGGGCCCCTCAGCCCAATCCTCTCACAGCAGCAGTGGCCTTTTCCTGGGAATAAGCAGCTCTCATAGACGGAGGCAATCTGTGTAGCTGCTTGGATGAAGAGTCGTTCTGGATGAATGTTCTTTTTGATTGTTATTTTTTCACTGAGCAAACCTTTGGTCTTGTGAACCGAAATTTGAAATATGTGCAAATCCTGTGCAATTTCTGACACACATTTACAGGTACCACCTTCAAGTGGCTTGTCAGAGTGGCCTACCTACACAATCAATGGAGCAAATCTCATTAAAATGGTTTTACATGTTAATGATATAGCCTTCAGTAGCCCATATGTTTTATTCAATGGAGGCCTATATTCCCATGAAAATGTACAGAATGTTTTTAGATTATAATTTTTCTTACTACTGATCAACAAGGTGAAATATCTGTCACATTTCCCAACATTTAACATCAATTACACCTGTAAGTTGCTCTGGAGCAGAGTGTCTGCTAAATGACTAAAAATAAAACTTGGTAATTGCATTTTATTACGTTGATGTATGATGCAAGAAACCCAATTAAAATACATAATTTTCAAAATGTATTCTCTTATGTCAAGGTCACAACTTACATTATAATGAGGACATAACAATGATTGCTTTACCAAGGTCACAAGCAGAATCCAGTTTATCAACAAACACATTTTGTGAAATGTAATGTACAATTATAAATGTAATCAAAACATTTTTTCCCCCAATATCTTTGTTTTTTCCAAGTTAGTGCCAAATACTGCAGACCAGAAATCTGATAATTTGGGACAGAGCAGAGACATTTGCATGTAGTCTGTAGGCGATTGATTACACCTGCTGCAACAGGGATTTTTTTAAAAATAAAGTAATAGAGGCCTCACACTGTGTGTGGGGTAGGTGACCCTTCAATACCGCGTTATTGAAAACTCTTAACAAGTATGGGGCAAGTACAGAAGAAAAAGCTTTGTAAAATTCTGTAGTGTAGCTGTTGGGCCCACATGACTTTTAACTTTTAAAGGATTGAATAGCTACTTTGATTTCAGAAACAGGTAAGGGTGCACCAAAGTAGCAGAAACCTCTTCATTAACCAGGGGATATATTAAATGATCAAGGGGGTTAGGGCCTTCTTAGTTGTGAGCGGAGTACTCAGAAGAGTAAAGGTTGGCAAAGCAATCAGAAAACGCGTTGCCAATTACTGTAGGGTCTGTCGAAATGTTTCCTGAAGGAGATTTAATGCTAGGGACTAGTCTAAAAGCGCTGGCCGCTCTAGCCTGATATGCAAGCAGTTTGCCTGCCTTGTCCCCCTGCTCAAAGCAAATGTTGCCTCTCAACCTTACCCGTTGAAAACAAATTATATTCAGATTGAAGCTGAAAACGCTTTTAATACACCAAAGCAGAGGGATTGGCAGAATATTGGATGTCAAGTCTTTGAATATTGTCTGATATTTCCCTTAATTTCGCTTGCTCTGACTTAAAGTAGGATACAAACGACATAATTGTTCCCCGTATATAAGCCTTAAAGGTCTCCCACAGTACGTTGTTACTGATATCTGGTGTGTCATTTACGTCAAAGAAAAACTGAATTTGTGAAGAAAGAAAATCAGAGAATTTGGGCTCGAATAGCAAATGGGAGTTAAATCTCCAGATTTTTTAAGGCTGGCAGCCAGGAGGAAAATGGATTTCAATGGAGGTAGGAGCGTGGTCAGATAGCACTATGCTGTGGTAATCGCAGGAAATTATGTTGTGCAGAAGCCTTTTGTCAACTATGAAATAATCAATTGGCGAGTAAGGCGATGGATGTGCGAGAAGAACAAAAACAATTATCCGGTAAGGAATTTAGACCTCCAAGGATCTACTAGGCCCAGTTGTGCCGCATGGAACTTTAGTGAATTAGCCGATTTTGACAGAGCAAGTCGTGTGGTGGAAGATTTGTCAAGTTCAGTGTCCTGAACCTGATTGAAATCACCACCAAGAATGATATTATGATCATTGGGATTAGGAATAGCAGCGAAAAAAGTATTTATAAATTTCCCATCAACCCAAATCGGGCCATATACAGAGGCCAGGACCTCTTTTGCTCCTTTGTAAACCAAACTGATAACAGAAGTCTGAAATTTTGGTAATGGCCCTGATCAAAAGTTTACATACCCTTGAATGCTTGGCCTTCTTAAAGACAGGCAAGGTGACACACACAGGTAAAAATGGGAATTAGAGGGTAATTTCCCACACCTGTGGCATTTTAAATTGCAATTAGTGTCTGTGTATAAATTAACAATGAGTTTGTTAGCTCTCACGTGGATGCACTGAGCAGGCTAGAAACTGAGCTATGGGGAGCAGAAAAGAACTGTCAAAAGACAAGCGTAATAAGGTATTTGGAACTGCATAAATTGGAAATGGATAGAAAAAGACATATAAATCCTTGCAATCACTTATTAAGAAGTGGAAGATTTGGGGATGTCTTGATACAGAGCCAAGGTCAGGTAGACCAAGAAAGATGTCAGCCAAAACTGCCTGAATAACTGTTTGGGATACAAAGAAAAACCCACAGGTAACCTTGGGAGACATACAGGCTGCTCTGAAAAAAGAAAGTGTGGTTGTTTCAAGGAGCAAAATATGACGATACTTGAACAGAAATGAGCTGCATGGTCGGATTGCCAGAAAGAAGCCTTTACTGTGCCAGTGCCACAAAAAAGCCTGGTTACAATATGCCTGACAACACCTTGACACGCCTCACAGCTTGTGGCACATTGTAATTTGGAGTGACGAGACCAAAATAAAGATTTATGGTCACAACCATTAGCGCTATGTTTGGAGAGGGGTCAACAAAACCTATAGTGAAAAGAATACCATCGAAGTATACCACCATGCAAGATAAATGCAGCATGTTATCGGACAATGCTGGCAGACAATTAGCATTTTTCTGCTCAAATATCTGTCAACGGGACACCCTTGTCCACCACGACAATGACCCTAAGCACAAGGACAAGTTCACCCTCCAGTGGTTACAGCAAAAAAAGGTGAAGGTTTTGTTTGGCCATCACAGTCTCCTGACCTTAATATCATGGAGCCACTCTGGGGAGATCTCAAACGTGTGGTTCATGCAAGACGACCAAAGATTTTGCATGACCTGGAGGCGTTTTGCCAAGACAAATAAGCAGCTATACCAACTGCACAAATTTGGGGCCTCATAGACAACCATCAAAAAAGACTGCATGCTGTCATTCCTGCTAAAGGAGGCAATACACCATATTGAGAACTGAGGGTATGCAGACTTTTGAACAGGGGTCATTTCACTATTTGCTTTGTTGCCATGTGTTGGTTTATGATTGTGCCATTCTGTTATGACCTACAGTTGAATATGATTCCCATGAGAAATAAAAAAATATTGTTTTGCCTGCTCACTCATGGTTTCTTTAAAAATATTACATCTATTTCCAATTCTCCAGGGGTTTGCAAACTTTTGAGCACAACTGTATTCAAAAATATAATGAATAGGACAGATAATCCAGTCTATTTTTATTAATGTTTCCTACCCAGAAGGTGAAATCCAGGTAGAGAACCTTCCTTCATCACAGCAACACTCAGTAGAATATTAATCCTCAGAAGCACACAAGCATCCCTAAACAACCTGATCACTGCTAAGCCAATTTGCAGTGGATTTTTGCAGGACTCTCAGCAGGGTGAATATCCATGTGTAAGTAATAACCAAGGTCAAAGTCGTACAGTGTCACTGAAATGCATTGCCTTTGACTTCTAAACCACAGAGGATGAAAGTGGGATCACTTTTGTATTGAATTCCTAATATGTCTTTGACTAAATACCTAAATAAAATAAAAATCTGTCACAGCCCTACTGCAGTCCCTGCTCCAACAGGTGCATATTCATTATTCATTAGAGCAGTGGTTTTCAAGCTTTTCACACAAAGTACCACCTTTGATCAAGCTAACCTACCAAAATACCACAAAGTACCACCTTTGATCAAGCTAACCTACCAAAATACCACAAAGTACCACCTTTGATTAAGCTAACCTACCAAAATACCACAAAGTACAACCTTTCATCAAGCTAACCTACCAAAATACCACAAAGTACCACCTATAAGCCACCATCTCAGAGAAACTACAGAAAACATAAACAACCATTGTATGACCATGTTTGAAGTATTTTAGGAATTACATTTTCAATTTTAGTTGCAAACATAATCTGTTGTGCCGAATCAATGATCAGTTAGTGTATTCAACTGTTTATCAAATCTCAGGGGTAGTATGAGCACCCATAAGCCTATTCTCACCAGCATTGCCACTGTACATACATTACACAGACTAAGATTTACTGTACAGCCACAACATGTTTGATTAATCTTACAATACAATATAGCAAAACCTTTAATCTTTTTTCTAGTCAAATGGTGTACATCCACTGGGTGCACCAAGTACCACAAATGGTACTGTACATGTACCATAGTTTGAGAACCACTGAATAAGGGGATCACAGGGACATCTTGTGGTTACAAATAAAATTGTAGTTGTACATTTCATGTCTTACACCAGAGGGCATCATTGGTTTAAAGATCTGTTCATAATGTTTGGTAGAGTGTATCATTGGGAAAACACATTCTAGCATGGATATTTGAATGTAGCCAACTGAGTGGCAATGCCTACTTAATTGGCTACTTTCTCAGTGATCTGGTTGCACACTGGCTATTCCTTTATGTGATATGTCAAATAGTTATACTGAAACGAACAGCTTTAAGATGGAGATGGCCTCAAAGGCACAGCCCATTCTAGAAAACTGTAGAATACTTTTAATGGTTTTGACACATCTATCCATCTGTACTGGAATGGCTGTATTATCTTACCTTCAACAATACTGATGATGTCTTTGAATTATTCTAAGAAAATCTTACATAGCAGCATAATAATACTCTGTTAACAGTAGTTTGGACATCATGTGACTTGTGGTTAGGGTGTCAGAGCTGTAATCGGAAGGTTGCAGGTTCAAATTCAGAGTAGGCCAAATGCCATTGTGCCCTTCAGCAAGACACTATACCCTAAGTTGCTCCTGAGAATGTCCCTGCACTTACTGTAAGTCTATCTGGATAACATGATATGTAAATGTAATCTAATGTAAAAAGGACATTATCGCCTATTCCAATTTATTTTCTTTGTGAAATCTCAAGATAATGGACTACATAATGAAATGTGAACCAACAACCATAGAAGACACTGCTCTACAGTGACTCAGATATTACTCAAGGTTTCAGCTGCAGGTTTATGAGGATTGAATGATAGAAACAGTTGTTCTTTTACTGCTTTGAAAAGTTACGATTGTGTGTTCAATTAAACTTTTAACACAAATGTAAACACTTCATTTTTCCTTTTCCAGTAAAGTGACTGTTTGGAGCTGCCAATGAGTGAAAAAGCAGCACACAATATACCGTACAGTGAAAGGTTACAAATGATCATTAGATATGAATGGCGTAGCCAGCATTATCATTGATTGATAAATAATCTAAAGTTAAAGATGTACAATTCATTCAAGCATTTAGTGTCCTGCCGAATCAATCCATATCATTCAACACTAATGTATTGCAATGTTTGTGAACAAACAGAATAGGCCAGGCTAAATGATGAAGAATATCAATGCATCTGTGTGTGGCATATCCAGAGAACTGTTTTATAACTGATGAAAGCAATTACCAAATGTACATAATGACTCCATTAATATTGCAGCTAGCGATGTTGCTTTATTCTGTCTGATGACTCTGTCGCTTCCTTACGTTCATTGCTGTCTGTGTTTATGTCTGCTTTCTCAAAGGCATGACAAATATTTACATAGGCCAGTGAACAAATGCCTTATCAGAACAAAAGGGCAATGATGACAGAAAATTAGCTTGTCGCGTAGAATGAGTGTTATTCTATTTCATAACTTTATATTAAAACTAAACGCCCCTTTTGTCATTGTGATTGGTTGATTGGTTTGACGTGGATTCAGGGAGTGAGTCAGAGTCACATCCCACTTGTCATTATAGTGGAGGATGAGGTGTTGTGTCTGATTTGCTACTGCAGGTGGTGATGGTGCGCTTCCTATAACCTATCTTGGCCCTCAAGTGAGGCTGATTTCTCCCCTCTCTGGTTAGTCTTTACACTTGTACAGATGCATAGTTATAGTAACAACAAAATTGGCTGCTGAAACACAGCTTAGACATCATTACCACACCATTACCCTCAAATGGTTTAGATGACGATGCATCTGATTAGTCCTCTTCTGCGGACAGTATCTAAAACATTGTATTAACACAGTGGTTGTATTGCTACTTTATTAAAGCACTAGTCTGGATGTCTCCTTTTATATAAAACAATACATCTGAACAAAGAAAGTGAACAAAGAATAATGGATTGTATTGCTTGATTTCTTTGGGATTACAAAATACACTGTTCTGCACAGTCATCGCAATTAAGCGTGCCACCTAATGAAGGCATTTATAGAGCAGGGGAATATTGGGGTCTTAACGAGAGACAGTAAAAAAACATAGAGGTTCAAGTACAGTGCATCATGGTTACTTGTTAGGGATAGACATTTGAGGGCTTTAATATTGCATAAGGCTGAGCTGTGATATAGACCACAGCAGGCAAATAAACCTAACATTAAATTACAAACAAATGGAGCCAAGGACATCAGTAATGCTTTGTTTATGGACGAATAGCTGTCGGCTGCTCACACAAAATGAGTGGGTTACACATACTGAAGTATTTACAAGTAGACAAACACTATGACAGGATATTGCCTCTTATAGTATATTATCTCAAACCGGTACCTTATTATTAAATGTATGCAAACATTATATTAGCAAGTCAATTGGAAATCTGTTCCCACCAAAATGATGGCTTGGCAAAGAGGCTGCACAGTACATCTGCATTAGTATGGAACATGAACACACCAATGATTTTCTACTGGCTAAATATCTACACTTGATTTATTTTATAGATCAGTGGTTCTCAAACCTCTCGTTGGGCATCTGAATATTTCAACTGAGGATTAAAGAAAGACGTTGAATCAGCTGTGCTATCTGTGGAGTAGATTAAAATATATTGTTTTTGCTGGGTGATTAAATAATTACAATCAAAATGTTGTCTTGTTGAGACTGATTAAATGAAAAACATTTTAGATTCAGGAGGAGAGGAGAGCTGGGAAAAAACAGACGTTAACACAAGTTCATTGGTAGGCTAATTGCTCATTAGTTTTAATTTCTAGCCAATTTGGTGTTTCTGTACACAGTACCAGCATGCAGTGTTTTTACTGGGAAAACATCTCCAATCAGACACAGATTTTCTCTCACTGAGAGTCATAAAGATCACTTGGGTTTAGATAATTGTATTAAAGTCAATTACATTTTCCAAAGAGAGTTGAAATGACTTTATAAACAAGTTGCCCATTGTGTATTAGAGTGACAGATATTGTTGCCTATTTTGTTGCGGGACAAATTGAATGAGAGGAATCTTAAACAATGGGATTTAATAATCCAGGGCAATTATATCACCATTATTGTAGATTTTCTATGCCATGGAAATGCGTTTTCAACATTAAAACTATTCAAAACATTTTTTGGGGGGAACTAATGAAATTATTTGCTTAACAATGTTAAAAAAGACTTACAACGTAAAAACACAGACAATAATTTCATTTACTAAAGGGAATATTTTCAATATTTACTTAGAAGGTTTCGAGAATCACCTTTAGATAAAGTAAAATGTTTTTAGATAATGCCACATGCTACAGTTAAGCAGGGATGAAAATAGGTCTTATGAGCAAATTATTCTCTACACCTTCCTGTATGTCCTGTAATACGTGGACAAGCTGAGTCTGTGAAATGATAGGGCCTGCTCTTTTCCCTTAACCTCCTCAGGTCCAACACTCTGCAATCAGCTAGACTCTCTGAGCATGCACCCTTCGGCACAGCACCCTGTGCCTCAGCTCATTGCAGTGGACGGTTAGCGATAAAGGGTCATAAACAACAGCAACATAACAACAGTAGTGTCATGAATTGTTATGAGGGAAACTTTGAGCTTTGGCCTTGAATGTTTGTGGGGCCATGGAAAGGCAATTGTCTAGGAGTTGATTGATGCCCACTTTCAAGCTGATGTCACGTCCTACAGGTTTCTATGTGGAGCAGTTATTTTATTGACATAGTTTCAGCCCTAGGGGTGATTTAAACTGCCATGACAGACCGTCAGATGGCCCTGTAATATAATAACAAAATAATGTATTTCAGAGTTGGAAGACAATAATATTTAGGGAAATGGGTGAAGTAGACCACCTGTGGGTGGAAAAGCCATGAGTTATTTGTTTATTTGGATCTACATTACTTGCCAAAGCAGCAACATCCCTTCCTGGGGTCTACAAAATAAAGAAACATACAATGATAGAGCAGACATATATACTGGTACTGTAAATACAAGTGTGTGTTGGATAATTAACTTATTTAAGTAAACACATGATTTTCCGGTGGTATTTTGGCCAGAGAACATTATCCCCCCTGTGGCTTCTCCTGTGGCGCAGATAATTAGGAAATGTTTATCAGAAATGTATCTTGCAGAGCACTGTAACTATAATATTTGTATAATATAATATCATTACTTTTATATTGTGATACAGAGCGCAACTCTGAACAAGCCCTTGGACTCGATTTCTCTGTCTAAATAAATGTAAAAAATATATATGATCTGTGCAATTACAAACAGGTGAATTAATATATTTTAGATTTTTTATCACAAGGCATACTTTTATTTTCACATATTCTTTCAAATAGTTTTGATTGGCCAAGCCCCTTGTCATGTCAATGACAATGCAATAAACAATGCAAGCATTAGTTAAAGAGGGAAATGGTTTGAATGGATAAACATTTAAAATATAAAAGACTTGACATGTTTTTTTTAAATGGGCAAGGAATTTGTTTAAGTATTCTGGTGCAGAATGTTTGGTGAAAGGAATTTCAGTTTTGACAGGGCCAATCAGGCTTGAACGTAAAGGTAGGCCATCCAAGACGCCAGAGGTGGCTGAATGAAGAGCTCGGGTAGGAATGTGGGGTTTCAAAATTAACTGAAAGTATGAAAAGGGAAGCAACTAGTAGTGTGACCAATAAAAACATAGAAACTTGGAAACAGTTTGAGTTGACTCCTGTGGAGCAGAACACTGACATAGTAGGATTCTTCTATAGATTGCATGATCATGAGCACCATTTTGTGTCATTATGTAGTTCTGAGGAAGTACAAATTATGTACTTGAAATAAATATATTTGAAAAGTTGCTTCTTTGGAAGAATTTGAATCAAGAAGATTAGAAAAGCTGTTAGTGAAACCATTCATTAAACCACAGGAACACATTATTAACAAATGCATTTTTTATTTTTAGAAGCAGAGTTATAAGGAGATCCATATGAAGACTTACTGCATTGGGAGATATAAAAGAAGAATTATTCATTGTTTTAGTTCACAGAAATGCAAAAAGATTGACACAAGAGTGATTTGTCGACTCGCTTAATCTTTCTAAACGAGGGAGTAGTCAGATCTTTACTGGGGACTGCACGCTAAATTATTCAGCATACTGCAGTTATATGTTTCATTCTATTTCTCTCTCTCTCTCTCTGGTAATGTCAACTGTCAGCTCCCTATTTATCCAGGCTCTATTTGTTTTTCTGCTATGACTACGTTCTTCATAGGCCACCCTCATTAATTGCAGTTTGTGGCTAGAAGGGACAACATATTTCTTTTTACATTTATTGTTTTTCTTTTTGTTGTTGTTATTAATAATAATTTCTGTCACTAACATTGATTTCTCCTTTACTTTTTCTGACTCACCCACCTGGTTTTATTATAAAATATTTGGGAATTATTTTTACCATAGTATGTACCACAATGAAAATAGTTTTACATCATACAAGTTACTATACATTGCCCATATACTTATATATAGTTGTCATGGCTCTAGCTGTGGCAGAGGGTTTATCAGTGTGTCTGGAGCTGCTCCTTTGGGGGGGGGGTACTGTCACGGCTCTACAGATCTACTCAGTGCCCTTTAATGACTGATCTGTATCAGGTGCAGTTTCTCCCAGATATTAACTATAACATCATCATCATCCAAAAGATTGTCTTGTCTTTTTCCCAACAATCCACAACTTATTATGTTTATCTCATTAGTACATGTATTTTTTTACCATCTGGGCGAGGAGGAAGATAATGACAGTGACGAACTGGAGTCAGTCATTATGGCTTCACTCGATCACATCCAGTCATCCAAGGGATGTACTCCCTACCCCCTACACATTGGGGTAGCTCAGGATGGTTAAAGTCCACTTGGTTTCCCAATCCGGATTTTTGGGGGGAACTATGGGGCATGGAGTGTATGGTTGGCTTGTCCTATGGGCCGACCCGGGCGAGGAGGTGAGGGTATGGAACATGAGTGTCTGGACTGACTATGCTGTGCGATACTCACAAGAAGACATTGAACTATACTGAGGTTGATGTTGGGGAAGAGCAGTGTGGCTGGGCAAATGACGGGGAGAAAGACCTATCAGAGGACCTGGAGGAGGATGATTCTGACTGGGAGAAGCACAGTGACTGGGCAGATGATGCGGTGAGCTACACATCGAAAACATCTGGAGCGGTCAGAGGGGGATGATAATCAATGAACCACATGATACTAACAAACACTCAGAACTAAATACCCAAATAATGAGGGAAGGGTGTGCAGGTGGGGACCTAATCTACATAACTGATAGGCTTACCCAAAACATGTGGCGGGATCATGTGACACAAAGAGCGGGAAACATAACGAAAGCAAAACACACAGGGGAGAAACCACAACAAGGTGAACACAGAACAAGCACACAGACCATAAAGGGAAAACTAAAACACCATGCACAGCACTGAATACGAACAAAACATACAGATAAACACAGGAGAGTAAACTAACAAAACTAAACACTATCATAATGAATCTGTACACACTGGGCTGGATGTTAGAGAAATAGCTCACTGTATTCATTAATCAAGGGCCTGATCATTATAAGATGAGTTCAATCAGGTGTGTAGTTAGGAGGCAAGTGTGTAATTACATTGGAAAGGAGTTTTAATTATATTACAAATTAAACAGACTTTGAGGAGTGAAAAGGAAATACAAAATATAATTTACAGGGATGCAAACACATGTATGGTCAAAAAAGAGAGAGGTCATCGAAACCCTCGCATCGCAGCAAATATTGCATTGCCACCAACCCCTGACATCCCCAGCCCACCCCAGAGTAAAATGAAATTCTCAAAATCAAAATACACTACACTAAATTGGAATATTCAATTTAATTTTTATTCCGAAACCAACTCTTATTGGACAGCAGTCTTCAGCAGTCTATTTTCGTCGATTTACATGATGAAAAAAGTCTTCTTTAAAAATAGCTAAACCAGCTGTTGATTAGCTAAGCCCACTCCCCAGCAGTGTTGGGAAATGTTACTTTAAAAAGTAACTAGTTACTTTACTTAGTCCTCTAAAATGTATCTATGTTTCCTTGCTGCTTTACTTTTATTGAAAGTAACTATGTTACGTTACTGCGTTACTCTTTATTGAAAGTAATTAATTAAACTACTTTAAAAATGCTTTTTACATTATGCTTTTTGGTGTGTCTAGGTTTAGTATCATACAATACTCATTGGACAAAAACGTATAAATTTATTGACCTTCCCAAATATTTAAATGATTTGAATCAAGTTTAATGGTAAATTGATTAAGAAATAATTATTATTTACAGAAACAACCTGGGGCAATTAGGTTTAACTGTCTTTCTCAAAAACAGAATGATAGAGGCTTCACCTTGATAGTGTGTGTGTGTAAATGGGAAGGGTGTTGAACCAGGGTCCTAGTGGACCCCAATCATGGGCCTTAAACAACTAGGCCACCTTGCCGCCCCTAGATAGTGATTGCCTGATCATGTCGGGTGCAGACTTGTGGTAACTACTGTTTCTGGGCATGAGCCAATTGACCAATATGATCAGTCTTTTTCTGATGTGTGAGTGTTTGTATGTTTTTCTGATGTGTGAGTGTTTGTATATAAAACAAAATTCTCAAAGTCTGAGTATGTAACAAAATTTTACTCATTAAAGAAATACAGATAAAAATATGAATTTGAGTTACATACCTACAATATGCAATGGGATTTGACTCTTAGTAATGCTAGTGAAATTAATGGAGACACCTGGAGAATACATTGAGCAGGCCTGAACCAGAAATATTGAGTCTAAAGGTTACAGTTTAGATCTGTTGGGTGGTAGAATAGACGCCATAGTAGAAAAAAATACATTTCAGTCCAAAACGTTTGAGTGAGACAAACGATGACAAGCTTTCAATTTTATTCCCACTCGACAGGTGTTTGCACATGACGCACAGCTCACAGGACACATTAATTTATCCTTCCTGCTCTTTGATAGTTTTGAACTAATGTGAATATTTCCAGTTATTAAAATGTAGGCTATGTATTCTTCCATTTTGCTAACCTCCAATCTGCATAACGCATTACAATTTTAAGTGCAAGATCACTCCTTATTTTATTGGCGTGGAGACGCACTAATGAAATACGGATTTAAAAGCAACAATGGATAATAAATTGTTAACTTGTGTTCTAAAACAGAAAATGAGAAAATGTAATGTAAATGTAACAAATTTTCTCGTTATAAATGTAACTAGTAACTAATTACTTGAATTTTTCTCCGACTACTGTTATCCCCAACACTGCTTACCAGTTTCTCGCCTTTCATACCTTAAGGTATGGTAACATGGGATCTCGTATGAGAAAATTGAGGACACAGATCTAAAGAAAAAAGTAATGAGAAGTACTGTTTGACGCAATCCTAGCTAACCAACAGCAAGCAAAGTCAAGGGCAATATTTCTAGACGTTAACCATAGTAAATCCATGGGTATCCACCATTCAAAAATAATGCGGTTTGTTACTTACTTTCGTTTAAATGCTTCTCGGTGGCATCAGTGAAAAGACGGAACTACCAACACATTACTGAAGCGTTCCGAGTCAGAGCGGTACCAGTATATTTTGAGGTCAGCAAGCTGCTAGCCTCAAACTAGCACAAGCACTAATTTAGCAATAACAACAACATTGGAAAAGCCTTAGCGTAGAGTATACTTTAATATTACTGTAGCTACAAGATAGGCGATAGTAGCAGTCAGGAATTTAATACTAAAATGCATGACGTGCAAATGAACAACTAGGCCTATTTGAAATGTTTAATAACATGACTAGTAGATTATATAACGTTATAAACCAAAAATATCCTTAGATATTTTTGGTTTACACCTCAGATAGATATCTGGTGTGATGGGTTAAAGACAAACTAGACGATACATTGGATGATGAATTTGAATGATAAAAAGTCTGGGAGGTATTGAAAATCAGGAACAGAGTCGGTGGGGAAGAAAACCACCCAGTGGCGGACTGGCCATCGGTAGCACCGGGACATTTCCCGGTGGTCTGAGGGTCGTTTTGGCCTGCCGTGTATTGTCAACTTGACCAGCGATAATATACAGAAGCAAGCAGTAATGAGTTGACAGAGAATCCACGCATCAAGCGCAACTCACTCTCTCGCTGCTGTGCCCTGGAGCAAGGGTGCATGCGTAAAAAATGACATCAGGTGCATTGGTGTAATTCTGCCAATGATAGGATTGCTTTAAATTTAGATAATCTGTTTGGTTACGTCCAGGTATGTGCACAGATAGACCTGTAGACACATACCTGTAGACACAAAATGCAACAATTTCAATTACTTTTACTAAGTTAGATAGATACAAGTAAGGAAATTGGTCAATTGAATAAGTAAATTAGGCCCTAATTGATGGATTTCCCATGATGAACACATATGAACTGTAACTCCTATGCTAAGCTATTTCATCTAAATCTATACTGAACATAAATAGAAAAGCAGCAATTTCAAAGTTCTTGCTGAGTTACAGTTCATAGAAAGTAATCAGTCAATTAACTGAACCAAAATAAAGCATCATGCAAAGATGTCACTGATGGTACAGACAAGTTTATACGTGGAAATCAGTCAAATTGATGTTTTGAACAAATAAATAAAAGCTAAAAACTTTGAAATTGCTGCTTTTCTATTTATCTTCAGTATAGACTTAGATGAACTAGCTTAGCATAGGTGTTAAATTAGAGAGCACAATGTGAAAACAAAATCTGGTATTGTAAGACAAGAGGACTGCAAGCTCTGTTCTGATTATTATATACATTTTCTATGAGGGCTTACTTAACAATGACCCTGAGTCAAATTACTGAGAATGCCGTGTTTAATTATTTCCACAGTTATAGTTAGGAAATACAAATGCATTGTTAAAACAACAACACTTACCATTAGGATATGAATAGAATAGTCCATATAATAAATGGTCTGACTTGTTGCATGCTAGTATGCCTGTGTGTGTGTGCCTGTGTGTGTGTGTGTGTGGTGGTGTAGTGTGCCCTTCTTTTTACTTGAGCCCCTGCCCCCCAAAATGCCAAAATGGCCCTGGTTACATCACTGATCTTAAGGTTATTGAGCTTGTTGTGCTAATGTCTAATGTGCGACAAACGGAGCGCACTGTCCGCGTACTAATCGGTCATGCTAGCGTCAGTGAATTGCTTCCCACAGGGGCAGACAAAATATGTTGTTGTATTACTATGTTCTAGATAACTAACATGGCTAATGTTTTCTTAATTCAATACCTATTTTAAATAGGATAACAACCTGACAGAATAATATAACTTGAAACTGTTTACACTCAAAACATGACGGAAGTTGCCAATGTGACTGAAGCTCTTTTCAATTATTCTATTTGAAGACATACAACCCTAGTAAAGCATTCCTTTAGGATTCATAATAGGATCTTATAGGACTCAGATTAAAATGGTTTTAAAAAGCTCATTAGAATCTTTCGGGCTTTTTAATATAGGATTTGCATAGAAACCTGCTAGAATTTTCAAACAGGATTTTTATATTGTTGAAAATCCAAAATAACTGAGTAGGTAAACTATGGAGTTAAATTCACATGTTCTGACAAGAAACTAACATTTACTATAAACTATATTATTGCAAACACAATTTCCGAAAAAAAAATGGGTTACTAATATTTATCTACAGAACAACAATGGCATTTGTTTTAGCATAGATTGTTCCACAAAGTGTCAAGAGTAAACAGGGTTCCGATGTGCATTGATGAGCCTTGGGCACCTAACACCCTGTCACCAGTTCATGGTTTGTCCCTCCTCAGACCACTGTCACTAGGTTCTCACCACTGCTGACCACAACCCTTGCCATTTCAGAGATGATCTGATTTAGTCACCTGGCAATAACAATTTAGCCTTTTTCAAAGTTGCTCAGGTCTTTACTTTCCTGTCTATTTTTCCTTCATCCAACACATTGACTAAGAGAAATGATTGTTCTCTCCATCTAAATTACCCAGACCTTGACATATGCTCTTGTTATTTGCCTCATTTGTGAGTGGTCATAATGTTTTAGCTCCTCAGTGTATATAAAAATATGATGTGCACTGTATGTTGAAACTATTTGTAACACAACAAAAGTACAATTACTAAAATAGGTGCCTTATACATGGCTGAAATATTTTTAGTTTTCGTCAACTTATAATAATTTACAGTTTAACTGTACACAATTGCTAAAATATTTTAAACAGAAGACTAAAACTAAAACTCAGTGTTCAGAGATACATGTTGGTCAGTTCAAAATGTGTGTATTTTTTTAATGTGGATAACTTTATTCCTAGATGAACATAGTTGCCAAATATATAACTAGTTTGGTACCTGTTACATCAACAAATATGGTTAGCCTACAAAATTAGTGGTCTGTTGGTTTGCGTGAACAGGGTGGCCTCGGATGGAGTCAAATTCCTGGCCTGAATTATTGTTTCAGTCCGCCCCTGGAACCACCAACATTATCCTATGGCACAGGAAACCTTAAAAATGTGAAATCTTTCATGAAAACAGAATCCAGGTTGTTTTTACACATAGAGGTCTCTCAAAATGAGGAACCATCCAACATCAAGTTTACAAAATTTTCTCAATTAAACAGTATGGAAAATGCAAAAGAATTATAATAATTTAAAATTCTATTTACCCTGTATGTCACGGATCCCTCAGTGTAGGTCGATAGTAGAGACAGGAGCGAAGGAGTTGTGCTAATGCAATAGCGTTTATTTCCTAATACATAGATTAACCAAAACAATACTGCCACGTGGTGCTTTCTAACGCATACACGGACACACTCAGGAACACGTAACAGGAACACATTGACTGACAAGGACAAGGCGGAAACACAAGGGCTAAATACACATACAAATGAGACTAACTGACTACACCTGGGAATAGACATAAACTACACAGCGATCTATAGGTTAAAGAAAACGTGTGACTAGACAAGGAAGTAAACAATGACGTAACTGCATAAACCAAGACCATAAACATTACATGAAACAGCCACAAGGGGGAACCAAAACACAATACCTAGGGGAGAAACTATAACATGAAACACACATAGGGAAGCAACCAACATAACTGAACAGTCTAACAAAGCCACCGTGTAACCACTAAAAACATGGAAGAAAACATAGGAAAACTAACAGAACATAAAGGAGTCCATAACCGGCCCTCCCTGGGCCGGATGTTACACTGTACTATATTGAAAACACATTATTTAATGTTTTTACTTTGTGAATTTAATATACAGTATCTTTGACAATATACACTCATTTCAAATCTGATGACTGAAACACACTCCCAAAAAGTTGGAACAGTCCACTTTTTACCACTGTGTAACATCACCTTTCTCTTTTAACGCTTATTAAGCATTTGGGCACTGAAGACAACGGTTGTTTCCATTTTGCAAGCAGAATTTTCTCCAGTTCATCCATTATGTCTTCAGCTGCGCAACTGTACTTCATTGCCTTATTTTCCGCTCCATAATCCACCAAAAAAATTCTCAATCGGAGACAGGTCAAGACTGCAGGCATGCCATGCTAGCACCTGCACACTCTGCTTATGCAACCAAGCCCTTCTAATACGGGCAGAATTTGGTTTGGCATTGTCTTGCTAGAAAATGCAGAGATGTCCCTGGAAAAGGTGATGTCTGGATGGCAGCAAATGTTGCTCCAAAATATATAGATACAGTGCCTTGCGAAAGTATTCGGCCCCCTTGAACATTTCGACCTTTTGCCACATTTCAGGCTTCAAACATATAGATTTAAAACTGTAATTTTTTGTGAAGAAGCAACAACAGTGGGACACAATCATGAAGTGGAACAAAATATTTTGGATATTTCAAACTTTTTTAACAAATAAAAAACTGACAAATTTGGCGAGCAAAATTATTCTGCCCCTTTACTCAGTGCAGAAAACTCTCCAGAAGTTCAGTGAGGATCTCTGAATGATCCAATGTTGACCTAAATGACTAATGGTGATAAATAGAATCCACCTGTGTGTTATCAAGTCTCTGTATAAATGCACCTGCTCTGTGATAGTCTTAGAGGTCCGTTGAAAGCACAGAGAGCATCATGAAGAACAAGGAACACACCAGGCAGGTCCGAGATACTGTTGTGGAGAAGTTTAAAGCCGGATTTGGATACATAATGATTTCCCAAGCTTTAAACATCCCAAAGAGCACTGTGCAAGCGATAATATTGAAATGGAAGGAGTATCAGACCACTGCAAATCTACCAAGACCTGGTCGTCCCTCTAAACTTTCAGCTCATACAAGGAGAAGACTGATCAGAGATGCAGTCAAGAGGCCCATGATCACCCTGGATGAACTGCAGAGATCTACAGCTGAGGTGGGCGAGTCTGTCCATAGGACAACAATCAGTCGTATGCACAAATCTGGCCTTTATGGAAGAGTGGCAAGAAGAAAGCCATTTCTGAAAGATATCCATAAAAAGGGTCTTTTAAAGTTTGCCACAAGCCACCTGGGAGACACACTAAACATGTGGAAGAAGGTGCTCTGGTCAGATGAAACCAAAAGGGAACTTTTTGGCAAAAATGCAAATCATTATGTTTGGCGTGAAAGCAACACAGCTCATCACCCTGAACACACCATCCCCACTGTCAAACATGTTGGTGGCAGCATCATGGTTTGGGCCTGCTTCTCTTCAGCAGGGACAGAGAAGATGGCTAAAATTGATGGGAAGATGGATGGAGCCAAATACAGGACCATTCTGCAAGAAAACCTGATGGAGTCTGCAAGGACTGGGACGGAGATTTGTCTTCCAACAAGACAATGATCCAAAACATAAAGCAAAATCTACAATGGAATGGTTCACAAATAAAGATATCCAGGTGTTGGAATGGCCAAGTCAACGTCCAGACCTGAATCCAATCGAGAATCTGTGGAAAGAACTGAAAACTGCTGTTCATAAACGCTCTCCATCCAACCTCACTGAGCTCGAGCTGTTTTGCAAGGAGGAATGTGCAAAACTGATGGAGACATACCCCAAGCGACTTACAGCTGTAATCGCAGCAAAAGGTGGCGCTACAAAGTATTAACTTTGCCCGCCCAATTTTTCAGTTCTTTATTTGTTAAAAAAGTTTGAAATATCCAATAAATTTGGTTCCTTTTCATGTGATTTGTGTCCCACTTGTTGTTGATTCTTCACAAAAAATTACAGTTTTTTATCTTTATGTTTGAAGCCGGAAATGTGGCAAAAGGTCGAAAAGTTCAAGGGGGCCGAATACTTTTGCAAGGCACTGTACCTTACTGCATTAATGGTGATTTCACAGATGTGCAAGTTACCCATGCCATGAGCACTGACACCCCCATACCATGACAGATGCCGGCTTTTGGACCTGATGCTAATAACAGCTTGGATGGTCCTTTTCCTCTGTGGCCCGGAGAACACAACAGCTGTTTTGTAAGAATTTTTTTTGAAATGTTGGCTCAGCAGACCACAAAACACAATTCCACTGTGCTACTGCAGTGCTCAACATTAATGTTTTTCCGCTTGTTTGGGACAAGTAAAAAAGTAATCGGACAAGGAGAATGGACAAGTAAAATACATAATTATTTAACACGAACATTGATTGAGCTAAACAAATTAAATGGCAAATGGTGACTTATGATGTCTTTTTTACCTTGAAATTGGTGTGTGTGTGTTATGTATGCCCGTGATTTTACCTTACCATCTCAAAGATGATTTTGATCTTTCAGATTAGTAGGAGATGCTAACGTTAGCCATCATGGACTCTTCAGAGTGCACAGTGGTGCATGGTCACACTGACAAACAGCTCTGTTTACAAAGTGCAAATGCTCAATTGCTGTTAACAATTTGTCTTAATTATGCACATATAAAGGTTTAGATTTTTTGCATTGACATAATCGACCATAGCAATATTCAAAGTATTTCTGACATTTAAAAACTGGAAAAAACAATTGCATTTGATTCAACTGCGGTTGTCGACGGTGGCCGAAATTGAATGAGCTAGTGTCAGAAACTAAAGCGAGGAGAATTTAGAAGCACTGCACAAGAGAATATTTCTTTTAATTCAGACTTAATCCAATGTTCCTTAATTTTGTTTTAATTTGCATGCATTACTGTTGTTATGAGTGTGAACTGAAACTGCTTGAAACGAATATGTCAGATTCAAGCTAGTTAGTGAGATTTTCACAGGAAAAAATGTCTCCTTTACTGTATGGTAACCGAAATGTGTTAGCTAAAACCTTTGTCTCATATCTCTCTGTCACAAATGTTTAAGAAAATGCAGCAGTATACCATGTTATTTCTAATTAGGAATACATAAATTACTTGAGAAAATGTTGTCAAACATTTTTATCTACAGTACCTGCCAGTGTGTGACCAAAATGTTAGTTTAAGGCCTTTTAAATGGGATGCCACTTCACATTGAATTGGTGCTTTTAAAGGATCATTCCAGAGTAAATACTAATATTTCATTTTTTCAGAACAGCCGAGAGTACAGTTCGGGCACATGTTTTTCCGTTTTCACTTGGAATACCACAAGGTCCAGAAATAAATGTGAATTTGTCCCAAGTATTTACACAATCACAAGACCCTATATTGAGATAAATATGCGACCTCCAGCCAGGCCGAGTGGCTGCATGAAAACTAGACTATGAACAGACTATGAACAAAAGTAGTTTCAGTTTAGATAATGGTAATCAGCTCCTTACTTGTGATAGTTTGGTCATCTGTCTGGGCCTGACTGGTTTTTCCAAAACACTTTCTGTCTATATTGTTATAGAGATCTGGACTGGTGGCACCTCCATAGCAATGACTAGATATATTCAACATATAAAGAAAGTTCCTGCATTCCAGTATGTTTGGATATTATCATTCAATAACACTTGATCAAAGTTGAAATCATCCAGCTCTTTAGGTTTTGTGTCCAAGGAAAAAAGTCCTCGTATCCATCATGTTTCGCTATGTTTTCAATGGATGAACGTATTCTCAATCTAACTACAACATTTTATTATCCAATCAACTGATTTCAGCGGTGTGACGAAAAAAAAGATAAGGAAGTCAACTGAGAGACTCCCTTGTAGTTTAAAAATATTCTACCAGTGACGTCACTGATAGAAAATACAGAAACTTACGGTGGCCAATTTGGGCACTTCCGAATGTGCTGAGAAGTTTATATTATTATATATATTATATTATATTTAGTTGTATTTAGTGACTATAATGTTAGAAAACTTGCCCTTTACGCACCGTGATTTGACTGGCTTCCTTAACTCTTAATTATATTGCGCACTATAAAAGGTGAAGTCCCCAAAATCCTACCGATGTGTCTCAATGTGTTGAATTATTTGCTGATGCATCTGTTGGCAGATTGGCGAGCATCTAACCTTTGTTGCTCTTTAAGGGCTAGGTTTCTGGAGGCCCTTAATATACAATGATTACACAATTGCCTCACCTGTTTCACATATTCTAATTTCAACTTGTCACATCGCTATTGGTCCTAAATTGCCCCTGTCCCAACTTCTTTTGAACGTTTTGCATGAATCAATTTCAAAATAAACGTTTACCTTAAAAAAACTATGCAGTTGATTAGGTAAAACATCAAATACCTTGTCTTTATATGTTTTTTGTTTAAATAAAAGTCAAAGTTAATCACTACTCTGTCATACTGTCGCAACTTCTGAATTGGGGTTGTATCTTCCTTTTCTCTGAAAGAAATATCCATCAGAAAACAATCAAGGTGTCTTTACAAACTAAATGCCCAAATGAGAAACTGATCAGATTACTCAGAACAGAATATCCAACAAGTTCGAAAATAATACAAGTCTGTAGTCCCTGGGTTTGCCTGTTCCCCCTACAGATATGGAGATCTATTTACATTCTGGAGGCTGTTTCTTACTTGCTCTGCTGAGCAGAAAGAAGTTCACATCATCAACAACACTGTTTGGCATTAATCATCAAACTCTCTGCTCATCTGAATCTGTTTGTTATGCCAGATGTGAACGTCTTCACTATATCCAGAGTGCCTATCTGCATAAGCATATAATGCATCAATTACTATATTTGGTGAATAAAACATGCAGACTGAAGTTTGTTACCAAGACATATTTATTTTTACATTTTTATACCTAGACAAACTGATGAGAGCTTGACAGCTAATATTAAAAAAGTGTGAATTTGCTAAAGTATAATAACCTAAGGATTTTAATTATTCATTATTTGACATTGATTTTCAGAGATGTGTAGTGTTGGTTTTAGTAGTGCTGTAGTTAAAGGCAATACTAATAGATACCAAAGTCTTTGATGAGTAGATCATATTGTACTTTTAAACCCTTTAGAAAGTTCTATACAGTCGTATGCAAAAGTTTAGGCACCCCTGACAATTTCCCTGATTGTCATTCATGAATAATTGGGTGTTTGGATGCACCTGTCTTATTTCGTTTTGATGCATATTACACATTTTCTGTTATTCCAATGAACCTCATTTCACTACCGAAATATAACTGTGTCCTTCAGTTATTTGATAGATCAAAATGAAATTGCTGACACCCAATTATTTATAAATAAAAGTCATGGATATTGTTAGGGGTGACTAATCTTTTGCATACGACAGTATATCTGCATAAAATATGAATAAAATATCATCAAAGAATCAACCTAAAAGTAGATAAAACAAAACCAAATTAAATCTATTAAGGAAAATTATCCAATATTACATATCTGGGAGTGGCAAGATGATGTGACCCTGTAGGAAAAGCAGTTCATTTGAAGGTGAAATTATGTCACTAAGGTGTTGTAGGGATGAAGAAAGGGAGACCAAGCCAGGGGTGGTGTTCAGTTTTATTTTGAACACTTGAAGTAAAATAATTAACTCTAGGTCGACATTAACCATTAAACTAATAAGGGTGACTGTGGTACCAAAATTAAGAATATAGGTAGTATAAGGCAAAACTCACCGTACATTTGTCCTAGCACAATACGGAATGAGATTTGACATTGTTGACATAGATTTAACCTTCACAGGACAATCATATTACAGCACATTAATGCAGTGGGCCACAGGACCTCATACACTGCATAAACATAGGTTTACACCTCATCAGTATAAAACTCATGACTGTATAATGCTATACCAGGTGGAGAGAGTGGAAAATACTACTTGTACTTAGGAGTAAGATACTCACAATGACGCACACCACCCTCTGAGGCAGACTATATATAGCTTACTTGTTTACTAAACACCAGAGACGAGGACTCGAGTTTGAGACTCGGACTCGAGTCGCACTTAAGTTGCACACACAGTGATTTCAAACTTGAATTGAGACTCCTCCTCAAAAGACTTCAGCCTCAAATCGGACTCAAGATGCGGGACTCTTGAACAATATTTATTTTAAGGAATTCGCCTTTGGCTAAGCCACACCCTAGAATGTAGATTGACCAATCACAGCGCAGCCAAGAACTAGCTCCCACAGAGGTCCGACACTTTTTCACAGCGCTACAGTGGTTTTGGCAGGCTATTACCGTCGAGATTTTATCAAAAATATGGTTAAACGTTTTTTTGTAACACAGATACGCGTTCCCCAGAGAGGTTGGAGAGGGGTGTCCATTTTTTTCCCTCCCCAAAACCGAAGACAAATCCTGACAAGTGTCGTATTTGGATTAAACTTTGTGGACGTCCTCACAGTCAGCTAAACCCCTCAAGGATCAAGAAGCACACTTGTGTGCTCTAAGGTAAATTTTACTTTTAACCTTACTGTGAAGTTATACTAGTTAGACAGTTTTATGCTGTTTTAGGTTATGATTTTGGTTCAAGGTGCTAGCTAGCAAGCAAGCTTAGCGATAGTTTAGTTATCACGTAAATCAGGATTGTATGTTTTGACTAGCAGCTGAATGTTAGCTACCTTTGTTATTCAAGATACAAACACCTAACGTTAATGTTACAGACACGTTGTTGTGGTAGTTTTGAAGGTGACTAACATTACCGCCACCGATGATGTGCGGGCAAAACCCTGTGGAGCTAACCAAAACATCACCTTGTCAGCTAACGTTACCTAGCATATCGGTTGTTGATACGCTAGCACACGCTGCTAATAAATACAACGTTATACTCGCGTAGTCCATTTGCTTTGTAATAACGATTATACAAGTGAATAGAGACCTACCCAGCTTTGCATGAACAGTGTTGCTCCTTGATATTGTTAGTCCCAGCCTCCGTCTTGATTAGTAGGATATGCAGTGGTTAATTTTTTGACTGTGACCTGTATGCTTTTGCCTCTATTTGGATGACTTGTTGTTCCTTGCGTTTCAACTCTATGTCTTTAATATAGCCTTCAAACGCATATTGCAGCCCCTTTTGCCTACTTCTATCGGACACTTGATTTGGTGCTTTGTAAAAGTTTGATACAATTTCAGCAGGAAGATCTTTAACCGCATAAGCCATGTTGATACCAAACCAGAGCCCAGATAAGTTTGTCGGACGTAGCAACAGTAACTAAGGGGGCGGGGCTTAGCCAAAGGTCAATTGTCTGATGAGCTTAGTGTTCCCCTCCCTGCATAACCTATAACCAACATATGTAACAGGCAAGTACTACGTAATATGTGTGGGTATCTGATGCATGTGGCCACAATGTAAAAAACAACAAACATGTTGACCGCACCGGCAGCTGCTGTGCCATTCATCATAAGATTTGGCTTTAAAAACGTCATACAACAAGGCCCAAACAAAAGAAGCGCTGAATGCAAAATATGTGGTATTAAGATAAAGGATTCTGGCTTAACCACATCTAATTTTATCAGGCACTTGAAAACACACCCTGATAGGTTAAAAAAAACATTTGCTCAGAATTTGCCATCTAATGTTAGCTTGCATCTTGCATTAGTTACGACCAAATGTACGTTAACTCTGACTGTCGTTCATAAGACAGTCTGTTATGAAAAGATGAATGAGTGTTTGTTTGCTTGCCAAACTTGTGGTAGTTGATTAATGTAATCAGTTACGTCATGCTGGCTGCCACCACGTGAATTATAAATGTTGGCTGCAAACAAGATACAGGTTTATTGTTGATCATGTAATATTACTGTTTATAAAATGGGTCTGGTGATATCTGCAATTTGATTGGCTAAAATTGCATTCCAAGCCTGGACAATTCCCTTGATATCCGCACTTTAGAATGTTGCCTTTTCACCGAAGTGCTGTAAGATGTATTAAAAAATATACAAAATATAGGCTGCCAGTTGGTCAAATACTTAAGACTACAACTTAACTGCAGTACAGCAGTTAGTAAAATACTTTAGTATTTGTACTATCTAATAAACGGGAACGAATACTAAATTAATATGAGTTTAATTAATTATAGCCTGTTAATGACAGCACCTGCATAATACATGGAAGTCTGCCGGTATTCATAACGTTTTGTTTCCAGATGAGATTGCATAATGTGGCTTTTGATGGATGTATATAAATGTCCAGAAACAAAATTAAAAAAAAGCGCTTGCAATGCAAAACTGCACAGATGTTGGCTTGACTGCGTTAACCATAGTGTCGTCAGGACAGTAGCTATAGCAGGCTGATTGATGTTGATAGTAAGGTCTGTATCACCTAAACATTTGAATTGCATAAAAAATGCATCACTAAAGCAAACTGGCTAACGAATGCCATTTAAATTGAATGAAACTGTACATAAGTGTTCAGACCTTGTTATAAACAATCTAAATTATCTGTTTTATAGGAACTACTTGATTTGTGGCGTACTAACATGGACAGTAAAAGGAGTGGTGGTCGGTACGTTAATGTTTCACGATAACCGCACACTCGTGACCATTTTCTTTCACAAAAAATACTAATTAAAACATTAATTTTCACAAATAAAGTGTTGGCAACCGTTTTATGAGTGCATTAACACACTCCAGACTGTGCGTTGCCAGGGAATAACCACACACCACATAACCGCTTTCAGCCTCGTGGCTTTCTACACTGCTGAGGTGTGCGGTTATTCCCTGGCAACGCACAGTCTGTCATGTGTTAATGCATACCTAATTTAGTTACTGTTACACTGGGTTTGAGAGTCTGGGGGATGTTTTGACTTACCATAGTTTATAAGCTGTAAGTTGTTATTTGTTGTAAGGTGTTAGTTGTAGACGCAGTGCACATTACATGGTTGTGCTCTGGGATGTAAAAATAGGTTACAGTTATTATTGCTTATAAAATGGGTCCGGCGATATCTGCAATTTGATTGGCTAAAATTGCATTCCAGCCTATGACAATTCACTGATGTCCGCACTGTATAATTTTGCCTCATCACTGAAGTGCTGTAGTATGTAATCAAAAAGTATCACAAAGCCACCCTGGGTAGCTGAACAAAATAAAAAACATGGCGGACAATTCCTCTCGCTTCAAATCTCAACACCAACTTCCAATAAAGACCATCTAAAAAATAAAAACAATTCTAACATTCACTTACCACAAATAGATTGTGACTGATGTAGACATGCTAACCAGCCACCAGTGTTGGGGAGTAGTTAACTACAAGTGGCGACGCTACTAACTTAACTACAATTTTCAGTAGCTTGGCAGTAGCTCAGTTGCTTTTAAACAGAGGAGCTTTTCCAGTAGCTAACTACTTTTTGCAGCAAGTAGCTGTGTAGCATGAGCAAAAGCTGCATTGTGTTTTGTCGAGCTTGTCATGAATGAAGGAGCGCAGCTTCTTCTTATTAGATTACAAACAAAATGTGTGCATTATCGCCACCTGTTGTTTAATCATGCATCTTGCGACTTACGGTTCACTGACGTACAGAAGTGGGTTTACAATTCAAGTTCGACATACCCATGCTATATTATTCATAATGGAGCAAGATATGGCAGCAGAATCAGAGGATGGAGAAAACTAATTACTCAGGGCCTTTTGGCCTTTTTATGTCTCTCTAGGAAATGACAAGTAAAGCCTGACAGTCTGAGATATTTGAGCATCATGTGTAATAAACCAATCCTCTTTGAAATCATTATTGTATTGCATTGTTTTAAACAGAAAATATTTTACTTAATACATTCCTCAGACACTTATTCAGTTATTTATAATAAGTAGTTTCAATGTAGCTAGCTACTTTTTGATAGTAACTTGTAGTGTAGCTAACTACTTTTCAAAAAGGGTAGCTTGACTGTAGTTTAACTACAATAACTTACAACTAGCTTGTAGCTTGTTAAACTACAGTTTCAGAGTAGCTTCCCAACACTTCCAGCCACTGGTTTTAAGTAATCTAATCTTTTTTATAGTAAAGTGTTTTTTTCGTGACAAAGTGATAGCTAGCTAGTGGCAGAGCCATTGAGAGAGAGAGTTGCGTCATCTCTGTTCACTTCATCAGTCAGTTTTCTTTTACACCAATGGCGGATCATGGGGCCCCTTAAAAGTTCCAAACAAACTGATCTACTACCCATGTCGCCATAGATAAGCATTGTTTCATAAGCTCCTTACTGAGGTAATAACTTAAAAAATTTCAAATTACTTTTGAAACCTGCATTACAGACACATTTGTCACATCCTGCCCACCACATGACAGGTGTGATCAGGTACTGAGACCATGGACTCATGTATTGTTTAGTTATTAGTATGTTTAGTTGTTTATTGGACCAGTGCTTATGTACTGTTGATTTAGTTATTGTATGTATAATATGAGTATTTTGTGTGTGTACCATGGGTGCTATAATTATGTGCTGTGTAGCGCCTTCCCCTCCTTCACCTGGTACTGATAGGGACTGATTGCACCTTATTATCAGATTATATCCAGCTGGTAAATCGGTCCCTATATCAGGCCAGATGAATGAGAGGAAGGCGCGATTCATTATTATAATTAGGGGTGCAACGGATCATGAAACCCACGGATCGTATCGGTTTTCGGATCAGTGTCACGGATCGGATTATTTTTCGGATCAGCAAAATAAAAAAATAATTGGAATTTGGGTTAGTTGTTTTTGTCATTTTCAGTGGTTATGATGAGCAATATGAGAGAGAAATGTGGTTAATATTGATCGTTGTTTAGGTACATTAAATCACGTTAAGCCTTTTCCTCTCTATAGGAGCCAATG
>JACXGM010006235.1:0-33228 GCA_016801145.1 Umbra pygmaea
TCGCTTAGAATTCTGGGAGTTGTGGTAACTCAAGTTTAGACAGATACAGAAGCCCCCCAGTGGATGCGAAAGGAACTGAAATATACTATCGGCTTTTCTCTGATATATTGAAAAAAACAGACGTGTATATGCCATAAATCATCTATGGTAACGTTTGTAAATGGTATACTATGAAACTGATTTACTGTGGAACACTCCTAGTAGTAGTTTATGGAATCAAACAAAAATGTTCATTTTACCCAAACACATACCTATCAATAAGTAAAACCAGAGAAACTGAACATTGTGCAGTGGTCTCTTAAAATTTTCCAGAGCTGTATATTTCAGGGCATTTTTGTCTGATAAAATACTTGAGAACTATAAAATTATCTTGCTTCTAACATTTAAACCAATTACCTAGAATGAATACGATTTGAGTATTTATACAAATTATTTCTTAATGCTGTATGCTGTAAATTTGTCAAATGTTTGGAAAAATTTAAGCGGAGTATATAATTTTACCTAAATGCTGGTTAGTTTTCATTCATTATCTGTATATATTTTATTTATCTGCAGATGTAAGAAGAAAGTAACATCCACAGAGGCCATACTTGCAACTCTTGACATCATACTTGCAACTCTTGGCATCTTTCACAAATCTGTTCATTGTAATAAAGTGTTTCCTTATAATCTTAAATGTTTTCTGCTGGATTTTATGTCACAGATTTCCAGTGTTTACTGTAATCTTAGGAAACCCATGGTTCCCCTATGAAAAAGTGATTAACTTTGTTGGGGTTTGAATGTGTTTATCACTATCTACAATGTAAGTATATTCTCTAATACAGTGGTTCTCAATCTTTAACATAAGGAGGCGCCCAGGGGGAATTACCAGATGCCCAAACCACCTCAACTGGCTCCTTTCGACGCAAAGGAGCAGCGGCTCTACTCTGAGATCCTCACGGATGACTGAGCTTCTCCACCTATCTCTAAGGGAGACGCCAGCCACCCTCCTGAGGAAACCCATTTCAGCCGCTTGTACCCTGGATCTCGTTCTTTTGGTCATGACCCAGCCTTCATGACCATAGGTGAGGGTAGGAACAAACTGCCCGGTAGATCGAGAGATTTGCCTTCTGGCTCAGCTCTCTTTTCGTCACAACGGTGCAATAAATTGAGTGTAATACCGCCCCCCGCTGTGCCGATTCCCCAACCAATCTCCCACTCCATTGTTCCCTCACTCGCGAACAAGAGCCTAAGGTATTTGAACTCCTTCACTTGGGGTAAGGACTCATTCCCTACCTGGAGTAGACACTCCACAGGTTTCCTGCTGAGAACCATGGCCTCAGATTTAGAGGTGCTGATCCTCATCCCAGCCGCTTCACACTCGGCTGCGAACCGATCCAGTGAGTGCTGAAGGTCACAGGCCGATGATGCCATTAGGACCACATCATCCACAAAAAGCAGCGATGAGATCCTCAGCCCACTGAACTGCAACCCATCCCCACCCCGACTACGCTTCAATATCATGTCCATAAATACTACAAACAGGATTGGTGACAAAGCGCAGCCCTCGCGGAGACCAACCCTCACCGGAAACAAGTCCGACTTACTGCCGAGTACCCGGACACAGCTCTCACTTTGGTCATACAGAGATTGGATGGCCCTAAGAAGGGACCCCCTCACCCCATTCTCCCGCAGCATCTCCCACAGTATCTCCCGGGGGACCCGATCATACGCCTTCTCCACATCCACAAAACACATAGACAGGATGGGCATACTCCCAGGCCCCCTCTAGGATCCTTGCGAGAGTTCCGTTGTTCCATTACCAGGACGGAATCCACATTGTTCCTCTTCAACCTGAGGTTCGACTATCGGTCGAACCCTCCTTTCCAGCACCTTAAAGTAGACTTTACCAGGGAGGCTGAGAAGTGTGATACCCCTGTAATTGGCACACACCCTCTGGTCCCCCTTTTTAAACAGGGGAACCACCACCCCGTTCTGCCACTCCATTGGCACTGTCCCAAACTTCCAGGTGACCCTCTCGTCCACCAGGGTAAACTCCAACGTAGCGGCGCTCAGCCGGGAACTCCAGACGGGGGCCCCGGGCTTCCTCCGGGCAGGGTCTCTCTTCTTCTACCTCGATTGTTCATGGGGTTTTTTGAACCATTCTTTGTCTGGTCCCTCACCTGAGACCACTTTGTCATGAGAGACCCTACCAGGAGCACCAAGCTCTAAACAATACAGCCCTCAGGTTCATAGGGACACACAAACCTCTCCACCATGTTAAGGTGATGGTTCCTGGAGAGATTATTATTATATTTCTTAAGATTTTCAGTTGAAGATAATGCTAGTAATGATTTTAACAGATTGAGAAATTACAAACATAATTAGTAAAAATTGACTGTTGGAGAGCTCCTCTAAACAATGAGCATGCAAAAATTTTAATAGTTTCTGTGTGGAAACTTTGGGTGTTGTATGCAAATACCTAGTGAATCAAAAAGTAGGCACATTTATTAACAAATATCTGTTGTTTTTTATGTAACTTTTGTTTCACAAGAAGAAATAACAATTCAAAAACATTTAATGCAGGCTTCTTTTTCTAAATTCACACTGCTATGTCAATAATATATTCCCCAATCAGAGGTAGTATAAGTACTGAGTGAAAGTACTTTTCTGAAGTACTCTGAGTTCACAGGTTTTGGGAAGTCTCTACTTAAGACCAAAATGATTACGTACAGGGGGTTAATATCTTTTAATATATTTTTATTTATAAATAGTAAAATAATTACTTCAAGCAATTTAGGAACACAGACAAATGAAAGAATTGTGTCATTGTTCCCCTTTAGGGCATTCATCTCATTTTCCTCTGCCCAAGCTCTGTGATCACATTGACTGCTTTCCAGGGAATGTATGAGTAGTTCCTACCTCTGCTAAGCATTCAGGCATCCGAGACAGCCATGGGTCCTAAGCTACATCAAAACCACTATAGAGAGGAAACACTACTGTGCAGCCATTTTTAATGATTTGATTCTGTTAATCACCAAATTCTTATTGGGAGACTCAGCAGCCTTGGTTTCTCAAAAGATTGCTTGGCTTGGTTCACGGTTTCTGATTGGTGCAGTGTGTCAAATGGAGGACTTACTGTCTGGACCTTTTGGCTGTTTCAATGGGTGTAGTAGAGGGGTTCGAGTCTTGAGCTGACCTTATGGCAGACCTTATTCTCTGTATATATTAACAATGTTGTACACTTGGACCTTTATTGATCTACCCTCCATTGTAGCTTGAACCACATACAACACACCTTCCATGACCTCCAACTACTCCGAATGGTAGCCTTCAGTTTTGGCAACGCCGAGGCCTACAGCTCAACCAGGGCCATCTTAAAGAAAGGCATTACGGAGGGCCAAACACAACCACAAATTGTACATTGAGGAACATTTTCACCACAACTCTGACCCTCGACGTATAAGGCAGGGCATCCAGGCCATTAGACCATAAACCAAGGAACACTGCCCCCATAATCAGTGATGCCTCTCTCCCAGATGAGCTAAACAATTTCTACGCTCTTTGACCAGGAAAACAAGGAACCAGCTATCAAGGCTGAGCCCCCGTAGATGACCAGCCCCTCACTCTCTCTACCATCGATTTATACGCTGCATTGTGTAGGGTGAATGCAGGCAAGGCTGCTGTTTCTGACTGCATCCCTGGCCACGTGCTCAGGGCAAGTTCTGGTCAGCTGGCAGGGGTTTTCACAAATCCCTCACGCCATTACAACACCACTGCCTGAACTGTTCATATAAGGCAAGATGGAGCCATGCTTTCATGTTGTTTACATCAAATTCTGACCCTACTATCTCAATGTTGCAGCAGAAATTGAGAATCATCAGACCTGGCAATGTTTTTCCAATCTTCTGTTTTCCAGTTGTGGTGGGTCATGCAGATTGTAGCCTCATTCCTGTTCCGACAGGAGTGGCATCCATCGTGGTCTTCTGCTGCTGTAGCCCGTCTACTTCAAGGTTCAGCCTGTTGTGCGTTTGAACAAGTTTGATACTGAGGGAGACACCATATATTTTTCTTATTATTGGGGGGACCACATTGCCTGTCGGTCCCCTCCGTCCCCCGCGTTCCTACACCCTTGCATTTAGAGATGCTCTTCTGCGTACCTTGGTTGGAGCCAGTGGTAATTTGAGTTAGTGTTGCCTCTCTCAACTTGAACCAGTCTGGCCATTCTCCTCTGAGCTCTGCCATCAACAAGTTGCTTTCACCCAGAAAACTGATATTTTCTCTTTCTCTGACCATTCTCTATATACCCTAGACATGGTTGTGTGGGAAAATCCCAGTAATCAGCATTTAAACCAGCCCATCTGGCAACAACAACCATCCCACATTCAAAGTCACTTAAATCAGCTTTCTTCCCCTTTCTGATGCTTGGTTTGACCTTCAGCAGATTACTCGGAGTACTCAAAGACAATACAGTTGAATGTATTCTGATGTAATTGTATTTGTTCGATTCCAGAGTTCCTACAGTATGTGCGGTTTATGGTGGCCGACTGTGCAAAGGTGTGTGTGTGTGTGTGGTAATGTTTTTATTTTGCTCAAAGCTTTTGATCCTTTATTACACATGAAGGAATGTGATACAGGAAATGTTTCCACTCTAAAACCTATCAACATAGATCCTAATGGAATGTGTCCTGTTTTTATAACCATAATGAGAACTGGCTATAATAACCATTGCAATTATCTCTAATGCCTTGCTGACTAATTTATTGAGTTACTTGTGGGGATAAAGCATGGAAAGATGTGGTCAAGGCAACCAGTAATAAACATCTCAGTAATCAAATTCAGATCAACAGAACAACTGACATAACACAAACCGATTCACACACGTTGCAGATAGTATACAGCCCTTTGACAACATATCACACTAAATATTAAAAACAAAGATAGAAAAGGTTAGAGTGAAATTATAAACATGTATGAGCATCAACATCAATACGGGGAAAATTTATATCATTCAGGGAGGAACTGGCCATGGTGAGAAACAAAGAGTATTAATCACACTCCACTTTAGATGTCAGTACAATACAATATTTCCTTTTTCATGGTCAGAAGACATAACAAAGTCCTCTTGATTGGACGTTAGCCCTTTAACTCCCCCCATCACCACCACTTAGAGTAATTCTTCTTCCCTCTTCATGCCCAACCCAGAACAGTCATTTCTAAGCTGTTGCAGTACGCTGCCATACATTGTTTATATGCATTGATGAGGCTATACCAAATCAACATCAAAGACAGCCCTGAAATACAGTCAACACTGACAACGGTAAGATACAAAAATATTCCCACTTAAAATGTTGCATGAGATAAACCTGTTGATTCAAGGACCTATTGAAAACACAATTCTACATGTTAAAATGTTTGCTGTTTTTATGATTAAAATATGGAAACTATCCTTTTCAGAGATGCTTTACAAGTAATAAATACAGGTGATATATATATATTTCCATATGAAATTATATACTCCTGTATTGGGCAATGACATGGAGACATCTGAGAAAAAGCTTAAAAGTTAAGATATTTTTTAACACCAGAATTTACTGATATTGCTTGTGGTGACACATTGGATATTTGATCTTAAATGTGAAACTGAAGTTAATATTTATAGAATTCGAAACAAAAAATATATAATTCTCTTTCAAATGACTAAACTAATAAGTTTACAAATGCTGTAAAAAATTATATGAAAAAATGTATGTATATGCAGTGCTTTGTTACAGAGTAAACCGCAGCCTAAAACGAATACATTTTATTAAAGACGGCCCATCTCGTACCCTGTAACAAACACTTGGGAAGCACAACTCATCATGTCCTCACTGCAATTCCTGTTGAAATGGCAAAATATAAACTCCATATTTAAGGAAAGCATTGTCCCAAATAAACTGCTTATTCCATTTTTTTTTAAATATCATAACAAACATGTTCTAGTTTTTGTAAGATGGTCACTGAAAGAGTAAGTAGTTCTGTGTTCACTGTGTGAAATTCTACACATTACACCTTTCACAAATAGCACCTTTAAATAATTTATTAAACTCTAAATAACTTTGATAGATTTAAAAGTCAATAGACACATTAGACTCAATTCAGTTTTAAGGTTAGAATGAAGTGCATTTTAATCAAATGCTCAAAATCCGATTGACAGCACATGTCAATGTGGAATACAGGGATGTAAAATAAACTTTTTTTGAGCATTTGTGTTATTTAGGCACAAATGCATAAATAACTATATATAGTTATTTATGCATTTGTGCCTTTTTGAGTTCAGTTTCATTATTTGTGTTCCTTATATTGTGGCCAGTGCATTGCACTGCTGATTTATGTTGGTTTAAATGGTTTCTGTTTGGTGTATTTCATTTTGTATTATGGAGCTGTGGCGCCACCCCCTGAACACCAGTAGCTGTGGATAGGTCTCAGTAAAGTCTGTCAAGTGTTTGTTGTATCTGATTGCTGATTATGTGCAGCCATTATTTATTGGGATCCTATCACAAGGGTAGGCTTACAGTCGGAAGTTGAAGCAGCTCTGGGTGGAATCTGATGTTACCTGGCTATCACTTTATGTTAGCATTCCATTCATTTTAGGGGTCACTTTGACAGCAAATAAATTTACATCTGAAGTACTTGAAGACTCAATTTTTCCATTGTTTATTTCTAAAGAAATAGGACAATGTATAAAAAGCTGTTACCTTGTATCTCACGTTATGGCCCTGTAGCAGCCGTTTTTATAAAAATAGGCTATCGATTGCATCATAACCACACAAATTTCTGTCGCACAGTAGAGATATTATCGTATAGTCCAGGAGAAGCTTGCAGGCAATCAGGGGGCCAATTAGCATCAGAATCCACACAAGGCTGCTTCAACTTCCGGGTCTAAGCCTTCCCCCTTGATGGTGTCGCTATGTCCATTTTATTTACTGTCTATGCTACTGCTTTGTAGAAAGCTGAGTGAAATTTCTGGCCAATTGTATTAGCTCAGTATGACATTTGTAAATGCTATGAAAATGTATATGTACTGTTATTTGTAAGATTTTGTATTAAGTAATTAATTAAAAAATATATTCTCCACTCAGAAATTCAACTACAGCAAGCAGTGTTTTTTATTCTCTCCAGTTCGGTTATCTTTTGGAATCCATGGTGGCTATGATTACATCATTAACTTTAGGCTATATATAGGCAGGTCAGTTAACAGCACACTCGTTTGAAATATTAAATTCAGAAATAGTGGAAAACGTGTTGGAATTTTTTTTATCTTTAATTTGCAATGTGTATATCATAATGGATTCTCTTAAATTCTTTATTGTCAAATGTTTGTTGAATCTCAACTCCTTTTATGAATGTCACCATTGAATGTGAATTTATCTGAGAATATTCTTAAACAAGTACATCTATTCAGTGATTGGACCTTGCCTATGTCGTCATCCAAAATCCCGTTTGCGGCACAGCAAAGTGTCTGAATCAGCTCTAAGACTGACACTTAAGATTTAGTCCTACACTTCACTAAAAGTAGGACTGAGATGTTTGATAACTAACTTTTAAGCGCAACTTTGAGCCAAGAATTTTCTTACACTTAAGTCAAGTCTTAGCAGTGTTCTTAAGAGTAATTCTAAGAAGCTTGATAAATACGGGCCCTGGTACCTAATACTAAGTTTCAGAAGGAGGTGCCAACTTGGTTTGCCATGTACATTAAACATGAACTCAAACAACAGTACCTAGACTGGGTTTCAAACACCAAATAAACATAAATACACCTACATACAAGTCCACTTTTATGCCACAACATGGCTATGTTTCTGCCAGGTTGTGACAATTAGGTTTTTCACTGATTTAGTTCCATAATAAAAAAATATATACATCACTTTCTTTGGAAATACTAACATTAGTGTTAGCAACCTAAAATATTTAAAGCTGAAAAAGTGAAAAAGTAGCTCAGGTATTTGCAGTGAGAACAGAGAAAATGAAGAGAATTGGGAGAAAAAAACATAATGACCCCCCACACCTCCACACAAACCCGGTCTCCATCATCATTGAGAGGAGCCAGCAGGTCAAAATAAATATAAAAAACATAAAGCATACAAACAAAAGCACTCTGCTGAAAGCCCTCACAACACCAAGCCGATAGCAATCATTAATCAGAGTCGTCAGTATTGTCTATAGCCATGGACAAGTGCAGAAGTCAATTAGCCAGCCACAGAAGACCTCTACACATGCAGCTCCATGTAAGCAAATCAAATTAGGCAACAACAGCCACATAGCCAGTATTGTCATTTCAAAGGGGTCAAACAACACTTTTTGCAATGAGCGTGTCGTAAGACAACACATACAGTGATTTGGAGGATAGGCAAGGCTATGAATGCCAAAGCTAATGTCAAAAGAGACAAAATGTTCAAAATATGTCCAAAGAGAGAGTAGGCTCAGAGATGAGAATCAATCCAAGGCTGTGCCTCAGGCATATGAATTGTAATGTATCTCTAGGGTGATCAAACTGGAGGTGCCCAGGGAAGTGGATGGCAAACCTCACCCTCCTTTTGTTTGGGCCTGGGATTTCATCATCTGGCTCTGGCCACATATGTTGTTTTTATCTAAATATTTAACGAACACTGTAATTTACCTCTAAATAACTCACTACCAGTATAACTCAAGGTCAAAATGCAATTCCCCATAGGCAGCATTGAAATTGCGGATTATTATATATTATATTGCCAATATACCACAGCTAAGTGCTGTGCCCAGGTATACTGATGCGATGTGTAAAGCCTAAGAACACCTCTTGGTTTTTGGCAACACACCTCTCTCCCTAGTGCATTATTGCTTAATTTTAGATGTTGGATATATATTTAGCATTATAGTCACAAGTGCGTTTCTTCCCCTAAAGGGCTTGACTGGCGAGTTGGGAACATGTTCATCTTGTACATCTCTCTCTTCTACTTGTTTCTGGGTAAGTAAGCTCAAGAGCACTAGAATATCTTCACAGAGAAAGCTTATGTTAACAAATGTTCCTTCGCTGAATATGTCTGCTGACTGAATGACCTAGCTTTAGGTGCAAGGTGGATTCTAAATGCTGACCAGTGTGAAGTATCTACTAAAAAGCTGTTTTATATTAAATAGACAACTATGAGGCTAGCTGAGTTAGTGGCAGATAAAATGTTACCAGTGTGTCTGTTGTGTGTCCAGTAGGGGCCGGTTTGCCAGAATCATAGGGGCAAAGGTGACAAATAAGGTGGTGGCTTGTAAATGATAGTGTAATATTATGTACAAAGAAGTTTTACTTTGGAAGTGGCTAATGTAGGTCTGGAAAGACCGAAAGTAGACAAATGCCCTGTGATAATTGTAGGCATTAACACTGTAATTGTATTTGTTGCTAATGTTTGTGGGCAGGCAAATAGATATAGTTTCCAGATGAAGAGCATGCGTTTTGTTTTACTGGAATTCAGGAGTAGTTGGTGATTAAGGAAGGCTCTTCATAACATTTCATACTGAAAACAGAAGACATGTTATTGACCACACAAGTTCTTTAATGCTGCAAAATGTGACCATTTTAAATTGTCTGGACTAATACTACTGACTGGATGCATTTCACTTTTTACTGTTCTGACAAACCTAGATTTACATGAAATTCACTTTAATTTCAGTTCTGTATAATTAATTCCATGTACTGTTTTCTTATGTGTATTGATGAAATCAAAATGAAAAAATATGGGAAGTATTTGTAAGTCTTGTAATTTCAGTCACTTATTCAGAAAAACAAGGGGATTTTGGAAAACTTACTGCCTGTATCACTAAAGACAAGAAGAGCCTCAGGTTGGATTGCCGCTACCCACCATGTGTTGGATCTCCACCCTTTAAATGTGACTTTTTCACCACTGAGGGCAAGATCCTTTTGGGGAGCTCTTACAAAAACTACACCTACAGAAATGACTCTTCTTTTAAGTTTAATGCAAAGGGTCGTTGTCAGCTCACGCTCAAAGGCCATGCCCGGACTCATCTAAACAAAACAATGAGTTATAACTGTACTTTGACAAGGAGAAATAGACTGGAGAGAAAACAAATAACCATAAACTACGGGAACGTCCACAAGAAACGTGAGTATCAATCGAAGAAATTATCAATTCAGATTAAACAAAGTTGTGATACAATAGATGCTTGAAAAATTAAATCTAAAAAAGAAAATTAGGCCCACTTCCAAAGAGAGGGAACTCATCCTGACAATATATTTTGATCGACTATATGTACGTACATGGCAGTGAACAAAATCCTTCCTCTCCACAGATCACATAAAACTTTGCTCTTGCATTGGGTTGATGTTGCACCAAGCTCCAATGCTGCTGTTGCTTCTGACCCTATGCATGTCACTATGGAAGATCTTCTTCATAACCTCTCCTTAGATGCTTCAGCTTACGTCTGTCTAAATGGCCCTGTAAAATGCATTGTAAATGAATGTAATTTTGAAATTAAACCATTCATATATGCAATTATTTTCTGTTGATTCATTGTAAATCTCTTCTTTTTAATTTGTTCGTCTTAAACCAATATCCCATGAACAGTCACAGACTGTTGACAGTCACATATGCCCAATGTTCCCAATGCCCCATGCACAGTGATGGGGACATATGTTCTGCTCAGGGTGCTTTAAACGGGTTTCCTGACTCTCTGTTGTCACAAGATTTCATGGCACTTTTCATAAGTGTAGAAGTGTTAACCCAGGTGTCCTGAAAAGATTTCCAATCTGGCAGTCATACCATCGTGGCAACCTAATAATCGCAATCTTTTTTTTGATGCAACTTTTTTGATGCAATAATATATGTGATATTTAACAACTTCACTAACTTCCGTTTGTAATATAGTCATATGAAATAAATAATATACTGTATATTACTACTGTATACAGTACTGTACAACAACAAGCATTATAAAGAAAAATCATATTTCAAAACATAATTCAGGCCCTACATTGTATAGATTTAAGACTCATATTTTGTGTTCTATTCTTCATTCCTAATGGTCTGACCTTGGGGACCGTTAGGTATTTATGGAATGGACCACCGGATGAAAATAGGGGAGGGTCATGTCTTTTTATTCTTTGTTCAGAGGAGGGTCACCCAACATTTTTTAGTCTAGAGTGGGGGGTCACCCAACTTTTGTATTCATAATAACAGCAAAATTTCAAGGTGGCTTGTTTGATGCATATTTTTCCATGTAGCTCTCAGTCTCAACCCCCCATTGCTAGCAGATGGGTTTGACCTAACAAATATCGCACCACCCCCTTCCCTCACAATCACAGGTAGGCCTATTGGGAACAACAAGCTATCTTGATTTTGCACCTGTATGTGAGTTTCTTTATTTAAGTATTTAGCGAACACCATGATGACAGATTAACAATGCACTGGCTAGGCAAGTACCCTATACACGTATAGGCTCATTAGGCTGGGCATGTCCTGAACAGGTGAAGTGAGCGCTACTGCAGCGGTACTTGAGCGAGAGCCCTTTTGGCCACTCATATATGCTCAAATATCACTCTGCACTTGAGTCAAATGGGGTCCACTCTGCTCCTTGCCCCCGCTCCGTACACATACTCTCCTGGCTATATGAATTATACTTATCATTCATCACACTAAACTTTTCCTTGTCAAATCTTGCTCACAGACGCACAGATGGGCTGAAGGGCTAATTACTGCTACTCCACAAATAATTTGGTGAACAAATACATTATTCCTGATTAGTTTGAACTAGTAATAACTTACTTACTTAAGAAATATAAATTGAAAGCCTAATACAATTCTATTTTTGTAGGGAATTCTGGTTAGGTGAAGAGCAGTGACACTTTTACACTGGTGACCTGTGAAACAGCAATTTAAAAACCATAACAACAAATTAAATGAAATATGATATAAATAATAATAAATAATATAAATAAATTTAAACAGACAGTTGAAAACACATATCGAGAAAATAACTTACATTTAGTTCAAAAGTCATGTAACAGTAACAGGCATTTCTATTTGTATTAGAAGACACCTACCTCTTCATTTTTTCCAGAGTTGGATATTAATATGTTCCCAGCATATCAAAGCAAGACAATAAATGCGTTTACCCAAAGGGAAATATTTATGTTTTCTTCATTTAATTACGTATGTTTGATGATGTTGGTTGAGAGAATTGTAAAAGGTGCTCACTGCCTAGGTATTGGACATACATATTTTGCCTCCCTCACTTTGCCACTGTGTGAGAGACGTATGTCTATGTTTATGTTTATGTACACAACAATTATAGGCCTACGTTGTTGTGTGAGATAAAGTGTGTCCTTGTCAGGTTAGCTCTGAAAATGTGTCTCATTAACCTGCCCAGCCGGATTAACTGGTGAAAATACGTATGACTCAGAAAAGAGTCTAATCCCACCAAAGGGAGTCAGAATCCGAATCGATTACAAGAACCCTGGAGTCGTTCACTCTTAGTCTGGATGTTTGTTTATCAATCATTTTGAGGGTCATAGAAAGATGTATTGCTGGCGAAGGGAGGGTCAGCTCTATTTTGACGAAAGATCCCAAAACTCCTCCAGTAGCTCCTTAAATAAAAAATGAACAGTCCCTTACTGAAGACTGTAGAATAATTTTAATGTTTAATGTTTAAATTAAAATCTTGAGTGTAAATAACAATCAAAGACGAGGGGTCAGAGACCATTTGGACAGAGAAATCAGTTAGAAAAGTCTCAGACTAGAGGATGCCAGGAAGTTGATGAACGCTAGAACCAATCAGGAAGTGCTATAGTATGTGACATCATTTTGGTTATGAATTAAAAAAAGACACATGTAAACGGGAGGGAATATTTAGCAAAATAACCTGGCTTTGCACAGTAAAGTCTTTGCTCTTTTTTCACAGATATACAAATGTCGCTTTTTTAATAAACTAGATACCACAGATGGCACCCAACGTGGGGCTCCCAGTTGAGATTCTTTTAGCTTATTGATGCAGTGTTGACGGACAGCAGGACGCATTTCCACAAACTTAAGCAGCTGCTTAAATCGATGAGTTGACTCCCTTCATAATAGTAAATGGTTTGTGGAATTGCATACAGTGCTGCCCGATTGGACAGCAGCGTGAGCTTATCTTGCCAAATTACAAAGTCCCACAACTAAATTTCTTGCATCTGTGTGAAGAGCAAACTGTGCCTGCGTGTACAGTTGCATGCTGAGAATGTCTGCTACTAATGTTTGTATGTGTTTTTGTTAATGCTGTAAAAGCCCGTTCTGCCACATCAGATATAGTAAGGTAAAAAAAAAAAGAGTGAATTAAATATCTGTTGGGTTGTGCACCATTTCTATGGAATATGTGTAAATAGTGTCTCAGCGACTAGCCTGTATTTATCTGGAGCCTCTGGATGGAAGTAAAAGTGTTAATTTTGTGTGGAGCTGCCCAAATCTGGCAGTGGACCTCTGGGTTAAGCTGCCCTTTTTTATACATTAATATAAATAGCTTAGGTTGTCTGCACTCAGGGAGGAACAGCGTTTCATATAGACTTACATGGGTAACAAATATCGGTTTAATATGAAAAGCCGACCAATGTGTATAAAATGTATTTGTGTCTACCACTTCAGTAGGATAATTGAGTAGAATAGTTACACCACATTTCAAATTATTTTGCAAATTGGAATTAAGTGTCAAACATTTAATATTTTGTTTTCAATCAATCAAACTCATGGATGGTATTGTGTTTCCGTGCTCTTTGGATCACTGAAATCAATCTCTGATAATTAGTTTGCCAGGTGAGCCCAATTAAAAGAAAACTACTGAAGTAGGATGTTCCACATTAAGCAAGCCACAGGTTTCAAGCAATATGGGAAATAAAAGGATCTCTCTGCTGTGGAAAAGCATACAATAGTGCAATGACTTGAACAAGGTATGAAAACATTAGATATTTCACAAACATCGTAATGTGAAAAGATTTGTGGCTGATTCAGAGCACAGACGGGTTAGTGCAGATGAAGGCATAATGAAGAAGGTTACTGCCAGACAAATTCATCGGATTAAGAGAGCAGCTGCTAAAATGCCATTACAAAGCAGCAAACAGGTATTTGAAGCTGCTGGTGCCTCTGGAGTCCGGCGAACCTCAACTATTCGGCCACCCCCTATCCAATGCTCACAAGCAGAAAGGTTGCAGTGAACCCAGAAATACATGAAGACTAATTTTCAAACAATCTTGATTACTGATAAGTGTCATGCAACCCTGGATGGTCCAGATGGTTGGAGTAGTGGATGGCAACCATGTCCCAATAAGGCTGCGACGTCAGCAAGGAGGTGGCGGAGTCGTGTTTTGGGCCGGAATCATTGTTTTGAGCCGAAATCATGGGGAGAGAGCTGGTAGGCCCCTTTAGGGTCCCTGAATGTGTGAAAATGACCTCTGCAAAGTATATAGAGTTTGACTGACCACTTTCTTCCATGATGCAAAAAGATGATCTGTGCCTTTTGTAGCAAAATCATCTTCATGCATGACAATGCACCATCTCATGCTGCAAAGAATTCCTTTGTGTCATTGGCTGCTATGGGCATAAAAGGAGAGAAACTCATGCTGTAGCCACCATCCTCCCCTGACCTCAACCAGTGGTGGGCCGTCAGGGCCTGCAAGGCCTTCTCTGCAGGCCTAAAGATTATCAGAATCAGAAATGTATTTTTGTACTTCTTTAATATATTTTTTAATAATATATATTTTACAAAGTTCATTTAAATTAGTCTATATGGTGATTTTATTGCTACAGTACATTTTCAGTTGCCTTGCTTTTAGCGCAGCTCATATAAATGAAAGCTTTTATCCAATAAGATTTTGTCATCTGTGTTGTCTCCGGGTAGACTAGGTCCTTCAGAATTCCGAGTGAATATTGTCTGCTGTTGAAGCCCATCAGGACCATGTTGTTGTTTGTCATATTTTTTACCAATCAGATTTTGACTTTACCATGTTGAGTGTGTTCTTTGACCAAGTAAATCGTTTATGCAGGCCTTACGTCAGCATCGTTTCTGTTGCTGATAGGAGGGGCAGTTAAATAAAGTTCTGCAAAAAAAGCAGAACAACCATCCGAACAACAACTAGCTTAGCTCTCCCAGCTAAGCTCTCCCTTCTCCGATTTCTTTGAACTTTCAATTCATAGATTGTTAGATTTTTTACTTTTAGCAGAATGGCAGATGTAGGTGAAGAAGTAGCTTTGGTGGCGAATATAGGACTGGGCAGGATCGACTCTCAGCACTGGGCAAGATCTTTTATTGGAACTTAAAGCAAATATGTGCTGTACGTCATAGAAGTCTTTTTAAAAGAGAAAGGACTTATAACAATATATAATACAAATAATGAGCAGCTTTGGTGAGTGATGGATTTTTATATATTTTTACTAGCAGGGCCTTAACTAGGGATGGGCCAATACCAATACCAGTACATTTAAGTACAGGAAAGAATGAAGGATGCAATTCGGTGCATAATGCAACTGTAGAAAACAGCATGAGCAACGCCCCGGACCTAGCCTCTGAAAGCCACCTTCAGTGAGGATAGACAAATGTTGGTAGTTTGCAAAACTTCTGGGTGAACAAAATAGTGGTATTTCTGAGTTGTGACGTACTAACGTTAAGAAATATCAATTAAAAAAATACAATGTAGCCTATTTATATTTTGTTCAATAGTACTATCAATGTAATCTATTAAATCTTAATAAATATGTCAATCATTCTGATGCTTTGCTGGGTAATATTAGGGTTCCGAAATATCCCTTATTGTGTCGGGATATGAACTGTAAGAATGTAGAACACTGTAAGGATTTATGCTCCCTGTATGAAGCGTTTGTGGCGTCTCTTGGTATCTCAAGTAGGCCTCTATATAAACATAGGGCAAAAGAGTGCAATGCTAAGCCAGGTTGGAAGACTCATGTAGAAGAGCTTGCAGAGGCCCGGAATGCTTTTAAAAAATGGGCTGAGTCAGGCAAAAGCCGCCCATGGTCCCTTGTTCGAAAATAAAAAATGTACTAATGCTAGATTTAAATATGCACTTCGCTATATTAAAAGAAATGAACACACTATGAGGGCAGATTCACTAGCATGGAAGCTGCAAAGAAATAATGTTAATGACTTCTGGAAAGAAATAAAAACTATGAATAATTGCAAAACATCGCTTTGATCTAATATAGATGGTGTGAGTGGTTCTGATTAAATTTCACAGTTATGGCGGAAAGAATATTATGAACTGTTAAAATGTGTAAAAAGTAAACTGTTTGTAGTGGATAATGTAGAGTTTAGTGATGATGTTGTTGTCACTTCTGCTGAAGTCCATGAAGCAATATTGAAGTTAAGGGATAATAAGGCCTGTGGCCTGGATAATATTACAGCTGAACATATTAAACTTGCCAGTAAAAAACTGTGCCCTCTGGTGGCTATATGCTACACCAGTTTTTTGTACATGGAGAGTTACCTGATTCTATGCTCTCTGTTGTGCTAGTACCAGTAATTAAGGATAAAGTGGGGAAGTTGAATAGCTTGGATAATTGCAGGCCGATAGCTCTGGCTAGTGTTATGTCCAAGGTGCTGGAGACAGTTTTACTGTGTAGACTTGAGAGGTATGTCCTCTCTACTGATAACCAATTTGGTTTTAAACGAAAGCATGGCACTGATTTATGTATATTTGCACTAAAGGAAATAATAGATAAATATAAAAGACAAAATTCTACAATGTTCACGTGCTTCATTGATGCCTCCAAAGCATTCGATTGTGTTAATCATGAGAAATTATTTTTAAAATTGTCTAAAAGTGGGGTCCCTGTTTTTTTTATTAGAATCTTGGTTTATTGGTACTCGCATCAGACAATGAGAGTGAGATGGGGGAATGTAACATCTGTTCCCTTCCAAGTGACAAATGGTGTTCGCCAGGGTGGAATGCTATCTCCTTTTCTTTTTAATATGTATATGAATGACTTGTCCTTGATTTTAAATGCATGTGGTAAAGGGTGTAGTGGTGGTGACTCAGTAATAAATCACCTTATGATTTGGTAATCTTTAGCGCATATAGTGCTGGTCTCCAACAGCTTCTGAGAGTATGCACACAGTCAGGGGCACTGTAAAGGGGGGGTAAAGGATGACGATTCTCGGGGCCCATGACTAAGAGGGGGCCCAGAGAAGCCCTGTCTCAGCTGTGTTGGGGGCCCTGTCAAGATTCTTTTCATGGGGCCCAAAATCCTTAGCAGCGCCCCTGCACACAGTATGGTGCAAATTTTTATATAAAGTAAGATCATGATTATGTTAGGGCAAATTCGAACACAAACGTCTATTGCGTTCGCGTTTACAAACGTGTTTTGTCTCACTTAATTAGGTAAGGAGACATAATCCATTGACATCTAATAAATATATATACACATTCTTGACCTGCATTGTAAATGATGTTCTTCTGGATATGTAGGAATATTTACTTTTCTATATTTGAATTGGCTGATCAACATCTAAGACATAGCAGATTTTAGCTTGATAAATGTGACATTTGGCATAGTTCTTAAAAGTACTCCTATCGATTCTTGTATCAGCAAGTACCCAAAATTAAATACTCTGTACTTGTACTCGTTCCATAAAAAGTGGTATCGGCCCATCCCTAGCCTTAAAGGTTCTTAACAGGGCTTAGTGCATGTACTGTATTTGTATTCATGCAGGAGGTGATAAACAGAAACACTTCATCGTGGTGCCAGGCCTGTTAATACTTGTTAATTATTACTGCTTGTTTTAAATCACTACTGGTGTGAAGCATGTGCAGATCTTATATATAAGGTCTGTGGTTCAGATTCAGGGGTCTTTGTGGGCTGTGCCTTTGAGTGTGCGTGGTAAACCTGGATGTGCTTTTAATAATGCGTAGTGTTTAATTCTTATGGTTTCCGTCGTGTCGGGTCAATTAGTGTATTGTAAGTCTCATAGGTTTTGAGCCTTGTGTTAAATAACCGTTATCGAGTGGAATAAACTTATCGTCACTATAAATATGGGGTGCATTATATGCCGAATGACAATAACCTATAGCCCTAGAATGTCATTGCGAGGTTATTATAATGCATTTTCATTTTGGGAAGATAGTGAAGGCCTAGGTGTAAAATACACGGCCCGCCACTGACCTCAACCCTATTGAGAACCTTTGGCATGGGTGTGGGAAGGGGGGTGCTGCAGCACTCCCTGCTGGCAGGAACTGGATTATTTTTTAATAATTACTAATTTGCTGTCTGACATTATTCATATTTTTGTATATCAAATAATGAGGCAAATACCACCGCTGTGACGTGGTTAGGATACATTTGCTGTGGAGAAGGCAAAGTTAGGATATTCAGAAATGGGTTCGGGTAGGGGGGTGCTGAGGGTACTGGCAGGAGCTGGATTCTTTTTAATTATAATTTTTTTAACAATTACTATTTCGCTGTCTGACATTATTTATATTTTGTAAATCAGATATTGAGGCAAATAGCACCACTGTGACGTGGTTAGGATACATTTGCTGTGGAGAAGTTAAGATATTCAGAAATTGTTGGCGAGGTCATTGCAGCCTGATTATTAGCATGTATTTTCAAGCCAGACATCTCTGGTGTGGTTTTGATGATCAGAAAAGGAATTTACCTTATAGCTATGCTGAAATAGTGTGGGTTTGAGGTGCGCGCAGTGGAGTCGGGGTGGCAAGTGCTGTTGCATAATTGTGGAACAGTGGAATCTGTGGCTGCCCAGGACATTTCTAAAACTTCTCACTCTCACCCATACACTGCACCAAAATGACTTATTTAGCTGTCAAAATCCGAAACATTTCCTGGAGGGAGAAATCGTCAGAGTCTATTAACAACAATTTTGTTATTCAGCCCCCTTGGTCAAAAATAGGTTCCCGTGCGCCTGACCTTTGGTGCATCCTCAAGCAAAAATCTATGAGGGTGGGAGGCATTTCACATCAAATCAGCAGCTCTGGGAGGCTATTAAACTCACAAGTTAAATGGATGCAAGAATTCTGAAGGTGATATCAAAGAAGGGCGCCTTTGTTAAAATGTAACTGGCCCTGTTAAGATGTGTTTGATTGAAATAGATTTTGATCTCAATAAATAGGACCTCTTAATGCTGCAAATTAAACAAATGAACATTTTCAGTTCTTTACAACATATAAAATGCCTTGAAACTCTGCTAACTCATTCTTTCTAGATGCTTAAAACATCATAAAACCTGCCTTTTTGTAAAGTTTACTAGTGAGAGAGGCAAACCAACCTTCACTGCTGTTCATCTAGCAGCAGAGTATAATGCTGGCAGCAATAACTCAGATTTTCTTTTGCAAAATAAAAGCCACATTGAAATTGAATACGTTGCAAGGCATTCCAACAATGGACTTTATTTTGAAAACGAAAATCCTGAGTTCTGCCAGCATATTTTGCTGCTAGAAGAACAGCAATGAAGGTTAATTTGCCCATCACTAGAGTTTACTATCCTAATTAAGCCATTATACACTTTGGATGCATTGACATTCAGCTTTTATTTTGAAGGTTTTCTCATTATACCATCCTTATGAAGTCATCTCTAGTGTTGCTATCAGAATATTAGTCGCTGTCAGACTTAATAGACCTCAACAGTCCTGCCAACAGCACTCTGTGCTACGTGAGCTGAAGTGTAAGCAAATTGTGTTTGATTTTAGGTCGCATTGGTCAGCTGTAAGTCTTGCTCACTGATCTGCATGAATGACCGCAAAACCTCTTGCCATGCAAGATTCCAAGTCACAGTTCAGCTCACGTAGTTTGTGGTTTGACTAATCGAGTCTGTTTTCCGAAGATGGCGCCTGGCTGTATACACGAACGGTAATGTCTTTTAAACATTATTTTGCGCCAGAGTTGTCCTTTAACTGGCATCGGGTAGTAGGCATTGGGTATTGAGTAATAGCTTCCACTTTTCTAGCCACAGGATGCACTTGGCCACAATCCACTTCTTTACCCAAATAGGTCACAATAGCTTAACTAAATTCAACATTAAGGATGCAACTGATAGCTGCTCAAACACAACCTGCAAGGTGGAAATGTGTTCAGCCCAAGTGGAAGAGTGAATCACCAAGTCATCTAGGTAAACGGTACAATTATTCACCCCTTGAAGTACTTTATTAACCAGCCTTTGGAATGTTGCTGGTGCATTACACATGCCAAAAGCCATAACCGTATATTGCATGAATTGGTCAGGCATTACAAAAGCTGAAATTCTAGAAGCACGTTTCGGTCAAAGGTACTTGCCAGTAACCCTTCAACATATCCAATTTGCTCACATACATGTCTCACCCAATTGTGTCAACGCAGTCATCGATTAGCGGCATCGGAAACAGGTCGGGCACAGTGACCGCATTAAAAAGCCTGTAGTCAGTACATAGCCTAGCTGTGCCATCAGGTTTTGGTACCAGCATACACAAAGATCTCCATGGACGACTGCTGTATGTTGCCATTTTCTACAGAAAACTTGCCTCTTCTCATTATCTCTCGCTTATGAGAGTTGACTCTGTATGGGTGCTGTCATATCGGAGCAGCACCCTTTACATCCACATCATGCTCCAGCGCGGTGGTACGGGTCGAAATATCCTGAAAGATATTGGGAAAATCGCTGATTAAGGTAATAAGATCACATTGCTTATTTTTGTCCAAATGGGGCATTAGTGATGGTAATGATTTCAGTACCTCAGAATTACCCAAACTTTCGTCCTGTACATGATCTTTTCTTAACACCAATCTATCCCCCTGATTGTCTTCTAGGGACACATCAACACCCAGCGCCACAGTAGCCACACCCGACACAGCCATCGGTTCCTGGATACTGGGACAGATAGGATGTTTCTGCACATTATATTTTTTCAACATATTTAAATGACACTAGATGAGCGCCTCTGCTCTGGAGTTTTTGTAATGCAAATATTGTCACTTAATTTTTTCTCCACCACATGTGGACCAGAATAACGAGTGGACAGAGACCTCAAACTCGCGGCATTTAGCCATCTGGTCATAACGTTTTTCATCTTCATTTGAACCAACGAAAATGACTCATGAGCCATTACACATGCATCATGGAGAAGATTACACATCCTATGCACATATTCATACACGTTCTTTGGAACGTTTTTAGGTGAGTTAAACAACATATTATATTCCTTTAAGGGACACAGTGGGGTATGTCCGAATACGAAGTCTGCAGGACTAAAACTTAAAAACTCCTGTATTGTCTCCCTTATAGCAAACACAACATATGGCACAACCTCATCCCAATCAGATTCTGTTTCCAAACAATATTTGTGCAGCACTGATTTGAGTGTCAGATGCCATCGGTCTACGTGCCCTGGCTTTCCGGATGATAAGGACTTGATGTTTGGTGCCGAAAATAGAGATTACGCCATACATGTTACAGCAGTTTAACATAAAATTACTCCTCCAGGGAATTGTTTAATTTGGTTTACCCAGTACAGTACCCCAATCACCGTCTGCTTCAGTGCTCTCCATTTGCACATCAGTACACCATTATGAATACAGTAGGCTCTCCTACTAACTTTAGCCTCCTCTGGGGAAACTACTGACTTAAAACCAATTGGTAAACTGTTATCCTCATTCTGCGCCACAATTATTTTTGATGACGTAGCGGAAAAAAAATATCACCTAAATGTGGTTACCTCCACACTAGTTGCTTGCTTTGATACTTGGGTTTTGCTGGACACTTCAGTATCCTAAAATATAGAATCACTTAGATTAACCACAGCACACAATTTCTTACTCTGTGCATGGGGGACTACACAATCTGAGAACACCTTAGGAAAGTCACGTGACAACTAATCACTATCTGACCCCATGTGTTGTTTCTCTACTACCTCTAACACAGGTTTTACAATAACACCCGCAATGTCATTGCCAAGAAGCAAAGACACACCTTTAATTGGTAATGTATCTACTACTCCGACACGAAAATACCCTTATACGATGTTTGTTTGTAAATGTTTCCAATGTAATGGAAGTGAGTTTATTCCCATTTCTATACCTTGTAACAGCACCTTCGAACCAACAGCGGTGCTGTCCGACCAAGGCAAGGTGCTGGCGAGAATCAGAGTCTGTGCAGCCCGTCTCTCAAAGCATCCACCATTTTTCTACACTCCACCCCATCTGATAGCGATACCCAGCCAGTGGATATGAAAGGTGAGGAAGTGGGATCTGGCATTAAGATAGGTTCAGTTATATGATTTACTGATTGCAATAACCCTACTTCTTTCGTTTTTCATGGTGGTGATTCCTGCTTATTTTTCAAGGTGAGACAATCAGCAATCACATGACCTACCCGGTGACAATAAAGCATTCTCTGTTATCAGCTTTTTTCTCTGCTGTCTCACGAGCCAGGGGCCGAGTACTACGCCATGATACTACCTTCTTTCTGTCAGGAGAGTAGAGAACACAGTTTTATGTGTTAAAGTATATTCATCGGCCAAATGGCCCCCTGAGATAAGAAGGCCATTTTCTGTTCATTTAAATTAACTTTAATACGATCTGGCAGATGGTTTTTAAAGTCCTCTAGCAACAGTAACTCACGCAAACCAGCATAATCTGTTTTTTTTGCTGGCCGCACACCAGCTTTCTGTATACTCCCTGTATTTCCCCTTGTTGGATGATTCGCTACTCTCATGTCCCCTAAACGACAGCTCCTGCCAGCCAAGCAAGGATGTCACATCAATTAGGTGGTTTAGGAAGGCCTTGTTTTGTTTGACTGTTTCATTATTTTTAGCCACTTGAATGCGAGCACCTTCATTGATTGCATGCTCAACCCTGATCCTGCCCATTCAACTTAATCTTGCACATGCACTCACATGTTCATTGCTCTTTTTTTGCCTTTTATATGCCCTGTCAAAGTTAGACAGATCTCCAAACCCCACCTTTGACCAAACAACACATCCTTGAGAGGGCTTCATCAAGAGGCATGGCCAGCAGTACATTTTCCTTGCCACAGCACTTCCAGTCAGCCAGCTAACTTTGTCATACCAGGAGAGCTGAAAAGACCTGTTAATTTGCACTAATTCAAACTTAGGTGTTGCCCTGCTGTTTAATTCTAAGATTCTCCTAATAAGGAAGACTTTTAAATGGCTTCGCCAAATCAGGTCAACAATATTAGCATTGTCTGCCATCGTGTGTAGTTTGCTAGCTGGCTAGTTCACTTCTACGACACTAGCCTAGCCTACTGTATGAATGAATGAATTAACAAATGATCTAACGAAACTATAGTAAACTTGATGGAGGAAATATGGGAATTAGGTTCAACTGAAACAAGGTATGTGGTGTATAATTTTATGAAATGTATGGTGAAAATTGGCTAGCAATTTCACCAAGCAAATACCAAGAAAAAGATTGTAGTAGTTTGTCTTTCGAGTACACTTGCAAAATCTGTGGTGGGACTGAGCTCGAATAGCTTCAGCGACTTTTTATAGTACAAAATCCCTGTCAATCAAAAGGAGATGTAGTCTTTTGACAGACCCTCCATCACACAGTCCAGGCCAGCCCACTTCTCCATACACCCCCAGAGATGCTGAGCATCTGTGGGCGGGACATAATCGCAGCATTTATCCAATGACCATCTCGTTTCGCAACACTGAAATAAACTGTTCAAAGCAGCCCCAATGAAGTCCATGGACACCAGTTTTCAACAGGGAAATGCACTGTGATGCTACGAAAATGAAGGAAATCGAGTCAGTCGACCTGCTATATGTAGTTGATTCTGACCATTAATTATTTTTACATTTTAGGGGAAGCCAAGCTTCCCTTGCAGTCTTAAAGAAACCTCACCTACTGCATAAAGTATATAGCACACACTTCTTCAAATGATCTGGTGTTATAGTATTTTCTGATAGTTACCCATTTTTTAAAACACACACTCCATGGCCTCTCTTCTTCTTTCATGGCAGCGAAAGCAAAGCAGATTGATGTGTGCCAATTACAGGAGTATCACACTTCTCAGCCTCCCTGGTAAAGTCTACTTTAAGGTGCTAGAAAGGACGATCAGCCGATAGTCAAACCTCAGGTTGAAGAGGAACAGTGTGGATTCCGTCCTGGTTGTGGAACAACAGATCTGATCTTTACTCTCGCAAGGATCCTGGAGGGGGCCTGGGAGTATGCCCATCCTGTTTACATGTGTTTTGTGGATCTGGAGAAGGCGTATGATTGGGTCCCCCGGGAGATACTGTGGGAGGTGATGCGGGAGTATGGGTGAGGGGGTACCTTCTTAGGGCCATCCAATCCCTGTATGACCAAAGCGAGAGCTGTGTCCATGTTCTCGGCAGTAAGTCGGACTCGTTTCAGGTGAGGGTTGGTCTCCGCCAGGGCTGCGCTTTGTCACCAATCCTGTTTGTAGTATTTATGGACAGGATATCGAAACATAGTCAGAGTGGGGATGGGTTGCAGTTCGGGGGCTGAGGATCTCATCGCTGCTTTTTGCAGATGATGTGGTCTTGATGGCATCATCAGCCTGTGACCTTCAGCACTCACTGGATCGGTTCACAGCCGAGTGTGAAGCGGCTGGAATGAGGATCAGCACCTCTAAATCTGAGGCCATGGTTCTCAGCAGGAAACCGGTGGAGTGCCTACTCCAGGTAGGGAATGAATCTTTACTCCAAGTGAAGGAGTTCAAATAACTTGGGCTCTTGTTCGCGAGTGAGGGGACAATGGAGTGGGAGATTGGTCAGAGTTTGTGCAGAATTGGTGCAGAATTGGTGCAGTTGGGGCGGTATTACACTCAATATATTGCATTGTTGTGAAGAAAAGAGAGCTGAGCCAGAAGGCAAAGCTATCAATCTACCTGGCAGTTTTTGTTCCTACCCTCACCTATGGTCATGAAGGCTGGGTCATGACTGAAATAATGAGATCCAGAGTACAAGCGGCTGAAATGGGTTTCCTCAGGAGGGTGGGTGGCGTCTCCCTTAGAGATAGGGTGAGAAGCTCAGTCATCTGTGGAGATCTCAGAGTATAGCCGCTGCTCCTTTGCGTCAAAAGGAGCCAGTTGAGGTGGTTTGGGAATCTGGTAAGGATGCCCCCTGGGTGCCTCCCTAGGGAGGTGTTTCAGGCACGTCCAGCTGGGAGGAGGCCTCAGGGAGACCCAGGACTAGATGGCGGGATTATATCTCCAACCTGGCCTGGGAACGCCTCGGGATCCCCCAGTCAGAGCTGGTTAATGTGGCTCGGGAAAAGGAAGTTTGGGATCCCCTGCGAGAGCTGCTGCCCCCGCGACCCGACCCTGGATAAGTGGATGAAGATAAATGGATGGATTGGATAAAACACATCCTAGTGAACAGTCATCCATAGCATGTGTTTCAGCACAAGCGATAATTTAGTTTTTAAACTGCTTATGCAATAATGGCCTCCAGTGTGTTGAATGGGAGAGTGACGTGGGTCCCTGTTTTTGTGTTGCTGGCTATAATGCCGAAAGGATTTGAGACTATATTTGGATTAAACACGTGTACATTTTATTCATAGCATGTGTTATGGCACAAGCAATAGTTTTGTTGTTATGAGACAATATATTTAATAAAAGTTAGTGTACACTTGTTATTAAAAACATATTAAAAATGTTTTTCCTAACAAACTATTTTAATAGTTCCTTACACACACAATAAAATTTGATTTGATTAAAATTCAGTTTCAAAATGAATTTACAATGATTATTTAATGCATTGGGATCATAGACAGTATATATACCTGGATCTAGCATGTGTGACTTCACCCATTGGTTTGTAGAGATCTGATTTGAGTCATCAAATTTGCTGTTATGGGCGCAGACATCTTGGTTGCGGATGTGACAATTTTAGATGAGAGGAGTAATCTAGCTAGCTAAATGATATTAATTGGGATGCTAACATTGGCTAACAAAAAATGTAAAACAAAATGTAACGTTACTAACTGGAAAAACTGAACTGTCGACTCCTTTGAGTGTTTTGTCGTACAACCGAACACCATAGCCACGCTCTAAAACACCCCCTACTTTATTGACAATTTTAAAATCAACAAGACCATAATTAAAATAATGTGCATAATTCTGTATTGCAGAAGACTTAACTAGATGGGGCGCAGATGGCTCAGTGGGTGGGGAGTCAGACTTGTAGTCAGAAGGTTGCCAGTTCAATTCCCGACTGAGCCAAATGTCGTTGTGTCCTTGGGCAAGACACTTTACCCTAATTGCTCCCAGGTCGTTGCTGTAAATAAGAAATTGTTCTTAGTCAACTTACCTGGTTAAATAAAGGTTAAATTAAAAAAAAAAATTAAAACTAGCAATTGGGAGCTTAAACTCATTATGAAAATGTTTACTGAGGTAATAGATTAAGTGTGAAGTGGGTCTTATTCTCATAGACTACAGAAACCGACCTCTTTTGCAACCACACGTGGGGCCCCCAGCTGGAATTCAGATAGAATGCAGGTTTAAGGCACTTCCGCATTTGCATCACTTTGCCGAACTGGATGCTACGTCCAGTAATATATACGGTCTATGATTGCGATGAGCGCTATTGTTTTGAAAAACAAAATCCGCGTTCGTGTAGCTAACAAAATATAGTGTTGCTGAAAGAACAGAAATTAAAATGCCTGTATTAGGCATGGATGTATTGAGAGAACTGGATGGTGCCTTCGGCACGAAGCCCCGTTTATTCTAATGAAAGTTGCTCAAAAGCGCATGAAGCAAACATGGAGCTCCAAAATACCCAGACCGTCCGCGATGTGGGGGCTAATGGACATGCACACTAGCAACAGTTTGTTTGTGTTGTCGTAGCAGCCGGTATTAACACTGCACGTTCATCATGCCTAGTTTAGTAACTCTGGATTCGGCTACTAGTGAATGTAAAAAATGTTTAAACCTAACGTTTTAAACAAGGATCCTTTAAGTGTTTGGCCTGGTAAGTTGATGTACCCCAAAAGAAATGATGTCCTGACATATAGACATTTCTTTCACCATGAAAGTCTATGGGTAAAAGTGTTTTTGGGCCGCAGGGGGTGCAGTTCCACCGTTGGCCGCTAAGCCCATGGTTGCTTCAACTTCCGTCTCTAATGCTACATTCCATTTGGCTCGGAAGGTGGAGGTCAGAACTGGGAATGACATCACCCCTGAGTAAAACAAGTTGATCGCATTCCAGTTACCGAAGTAGGAAAACAAGTCAGCCATACGACTAGCCATGTTAGCCATTTTTAGCAAAACCAGTTAATAAAACACATTTTGGTGTTTTCACGCCTTCTAATGCCGTAGCAACATGTCCAGACACAACAGTTGGACAGTACTGTGTGTACGGCAATTTTCGTCAAAAACAAATTAAATGATTACTAAAAATTAACAGTAACAACAACTTTCATTTACTGTTGATACAGGGTGCTGCCATCTAGGAAAATTAACTTGGGGTAGTGAAATATTTCTGACTTTGCGACTAAGATTAAATTTCCCACTTGGCCGGGCGTTCCAGTAAAATTCCGACTAGGAACTCGGAATTTCTGACCTCAGACTACAAATGGAATGCGGCATAAGCCTACCCCCTTGGTATTGGGACCATGGATGTTTTAAGAGAACTGGATGGCGCCTTCGGCACGAAGCCCCGTTCATTCCAATGGAAGTTGCTCAAAAGCGCATGAAGCAAACATGAAGCTCCAAAAAACCTGGATCTTCCGCGTTGTGCAGCCCAACGGACATTCGCACTAGAAACTGTTTGTGTTGTTGTAGCAACCGGTAGCAACACTGCGAGTTCATCATGCCTAGTTTAAACATGCAATATGTAATTTTTGGCCACCAGGGGGCTCTCAATCAAAACAATAGCAAAATATGTACTTGGATGACGTCGGGAGGTAGCGTGGGATCATGGGTTTTGTTATCGTCGTCAATGACAACCTTCCAATCTAGCATCTCCGGCAGAAAAAAATGTTCACTGACAAAGTAATATATTGTTAAAAAATTATAACTTTATTCACGTTATGTTTGGCGGCTCCCTGGACCTTATACCAACTAGAGTAGTCACAGGTTATATGACGCCATTTACGGGCGACAAAATGAAACGTCCCGTGTCTTTGAATTATATTACAAATTTCTCTGGATTTGAAAGTTAGTGGAAACATTTAGGATAATGTAAGTACACAACTAAGAAATATATATAATATGTGTATAGTTATGTTTGCTTTTAATGCAAAGTATGTATTTTGTTATTGTTTTGATTGATATTACATATTGTACCTTTAATAACTCTGGATTCGGCTACTAGTGAATGTAATTTTTTTTAAACCTAACGTTTTAAACAAGGACCCTTTTAGTGTTCGGGCTGGTAAGTTGATGTACCCCAAAAAAATTATCCGCTGACATATAGAAATTTATTTCACCATGAAAGTCTATGGGAAAAAGTGTTTTTGGCCCGCAGTGGGTGCAGTGCCACCATTGGCCACTAAGCCCATGGTTGCTTCAACTTCCGCCTCTAAGCCTACCCCTTTGATTGGGATGGTAGCATGCAATGGCAGACACTCAAAAGTTCAGTAATCGGAAACGATAATGAAAAAAGTGGTATATATCGGTGTAACCTGTGATAGGTATCAATTTTTATCACATACTTAATTTTATATCCATGCTGGTTTTTCAATACATAATCGCAGTGCAGATTTAAATATATCTGTGCTAGTTGATTTTGTGTAATTTTTAGACATTTTACGCTTTTAATATATCTGTATTAACAGCAATCAAATTATAACGTAAAAAATGTAATAAGTTCTGATTTTGTCAATGGATTTGACACATGATTTCACTGACACTTTTCATAGATATCTATAATAAAGGCTAGATTTCTCGTATGCACTGCTGGCCAATGGAGGTCAACGTCCGCACTTGTTAAAAATGTCAGAGATGTAGTTATGACACTGCATAATTTTTGAATAAATTGCATATTATTTATAAAGCATCCAGAATTATAGCCACGTTAATAACATTGGTAAGAAACCAAACCGTTTGTAAATCCGTCAGAATTTTAGCGAGATAAGTGTATTGTGATCGCTCACCTTACATCAGGTACCATATAAAGCTTTCCTGTGACAAGATGGCCACTGGTGATGACGTTAGAGACTCCGCCGTAAGACATCTAGCCTTATAATGGATATTTATGTTTTTTTTAACCAAGCTCATTTTTCGTACATGCGTAGTATAGTCAGCAGGCCTAATGTTGCCAAACTGGGGAGGGACGGTAAGTTACATTTTGCGATTCTTGCTAGTAGCTATGTACTGCACCAGTATTCTTTATGCATTTAACGTTTCCAAACAGCTATGTAAAAATGCCAAATGTTAACACAGATTTTCGTATGTCAATGACTGCTTTAACAATACTAGCAAATAGCTACATGCAAGATGTAGCTGCTACTACAGCACAGCTCTTTGTTGAACTGACCTGTCGAAGCTGAAAGGAACCGCTGGATAATGCAGTGCAATGCTAATTCCATAGCTACCTACCTACCTACATGTTCATATATTTGCAACAATAATAGCTATAATGTATATGCAGCACACAATTACGTTATGAAACTAAAGCTGATGAGGTTATCTAACTATTATACTGTAATTCGCCGCTGCTGTTTGCATGACGTCTCTTTAACGGTCCTGTTATATTGCGGGTCAAATTTACCCGTTTCAAAGTTAAAAAAATACTTAAAATACTTTTAGGAGCATGAAACATTTTCTCCTTAAATTAATTACTGTAATGAACATGTCAACAAATTGTACGTGTTTGCACCCCCCCATCTTTATATTATATTACACACGTACTTTTCGGGTCAATTTGACCCGGAAGTGAGAATGGAGGATACAAAGGGTACAAATAAGATTTTGACAAACTGAATCCCTCCCTCCCAACCACACACACACACACACACACACACACACACACACACACACACACACACACACACACACACACACACACACACAGACACAGACACAGACACAGACACACACAGAATTTGTTCCTGGATCTCAACAACGCCCCTTTCCATACTTTCTATCACCTTGTGTTTCCAAAAGGACGTTTTTTCTACCAACAAAAAAAAAAGTAGTCCTACCAACATTTGCAGCTGTGCTCTCTGAAGTTGAAAGGATTAGCAATATGAGTAGAATAATAACAGCCTACCAAGGATGCTCTGGAACCATTTATTGTACCATATAGACCTCAACAGTCCCGCCCATCCTCCGAGAGAGCTTAGATTCCGGAAGTGAAATTCCCATTAATTTCTCCCATCGACATCTGGAAAAATGTGTATATAAAGAGTTTTAGACCATGCCTTAGGCTAACCAGCTACGACGTGACTCAAGCATACATCATAAAAAACGAACCGAAAATCAAAAAAAAGTCAACGGTAAAAGACTGTGTACATATTTTCATTTCCGAACGAAGGAACTACTCATCCCATAAATCACCGCCGCGAAAGAGCCTCTTGAACAACTTCCAATCTGACAACATCCTCATGTTTTTTTTCTCCAAACATAGTGAATGTGCAGTTAATAGCAGTTATTTTAGTAGTAATCATGTAAATAATAGTGTATTGTGTATTTAACTATATATTTATAATTGTGTATTTTTATAGTGTGTGTGTGAGAGAGATTCTGGGATTGTTCAGGATTGTGGGTAATGAAGTACCTATCCAGGACAGCAAATACAATACGTTTATCTCAAAACAAGGTTGGTGCCCCATAAACATTGGTATCTACATGTGCATATACAATCGCTTAGTCATGTCATAGCTGGTTTTAAGTCTACCATCGACGGTTACCATGATACATTTGTCATATGATGAGGGTATTGTCCCACAGCCATTAACTGAAAAACAAAATAAAAGAATGGCCAAATAGAGTTTCATGTGGCATAGTAAGCGAAGTTGCTGCCTTGTAGGACAAGCTATGTCATGATATTCAGTGGTTTGAGCTTGACTATGGCTTCTCCAACTTTGCCGAACCTCCAGCATGAGGCAGTTCAAATTGGCATAGTGCTGCCTGGGATTTGCTACAGATATGTTGGATTCTCGATCATGTCACGTCACTCTCCAGCGACTGCTTTTTTGCAGGTTGGGTGTCTATAAATTCAGTTGCGAAATTATAGTCGGTGAGTGTAATCTTCCCACGTGTGAGCTAACGGAAGGCTTCTGTATTGAGGAGTGTGAAAAAAGTCTGCTGGCTTGGCGACAAGTGATTTGATGAACCATGTAAGTGAAAATAAACAGCCGTTCAGCATCTTGTATCTTTCCAAGGAGTTGCGAGCTGCAGACAAAGCGGGGTCAGGGACAAGACCAAATGGGAGGGCAGAAAATCAGTCAACTTTTGTAAAAGTATAAATAAAATGCGTTAAATGTCTAGTTTTTGCCGAAGTACAGAAAACACAGTTTAAACATGATTTTTCAATGAAAAACCAGTGAATTAACATAATTTAACAATGATCTGTAAGGGATGGAAAAACTTGATTACACTGAATATTGATTACATTGATAATAATTGAGCTAAAAATAATCTTTCGGATGGTGAAACAGGCACCGGGTCAATTTGACCGGGGAACATTATAAGTGTTCCTTGTAACTGATCATAACAGGAGGGTGAAGCAAGAAGGGCAACTAGCCAGAGTTACTACCTTAAGCTGCGTGCAAAAGTTACAAGATTGCAGCTGAATCGTAGCGTTGAGCTAGTCTACGTGTAATGTTTTCGCTAATCAAAACATTGTTCACCAAAAATGTGAAAGCAGTGGTGATCCTGCATGTACATTTAAAAAAGTTCAACCCATTCTTTTATTAAAGCCAGCTGGCACATTGCTCTGTAACATTGACAAACCATCCTCATGACAACGATGTACTGTTTAGCGTCATGGAGTTGCTGCTGTAACCCCTAATCATCAACCTTGATTTACAATACTGAATTTGTTATTTGACAGAAATGCTAAACGTCATGTTTTACATTAACATCCATGAGTAAGACAGACTAAGATAACTAAGCAATGTAGCTCTCAATTTAAATAGACCTTGTACCCTGGTATAACCATAGATATCCATAATAAAGGCTAGAATTCTCGTCCACGCTGCTGGCAAATGGAAATCGACGTCCGCACCTGCCGTCCATCTTGCCACAGGCAGCTCGCTTACTCATAACATTGTGTGTTAATGGTGCATGCACCTTCAAATAACCATAACTTGCAAAATGTTCTACCGATTTTCAAACGGTTTGGTTAAAAATGTCAGAGATGTAGTTATGACACTGCATACTTTTTGAATAAATTGCATATTATTTATAAAGCATCCAGAATTATACCCACGTTAATAACATTTGTAAGAAACCAAACCGTTTGTAAATCCGTCAAGATTTCATCGAGATTGGAGTATTTGTGATCACTCGCCTTACATCAGGTACCATAGAGCCCACCAGAAAGCTTGCCTGTGACAAGATGGCCACCGGTGATGACGTTAGAGACTCCGCCCTAAGTCATCTAGCCTTTATTATGGATATCTATAGGTACAACAACTGCCTCAGACATTCACAGTTTATGATGTAATCACCCTTTGCCTGTCCTTTTGCAGAGTCCGAAGAATTTGTTCAGGGATAATATGCTAGGTTGGTGAGGTTAAGGTAAACTGACTTTGATTGTTTTTTTACAATTTTGTAGTACTCACAGCACATCCTGATTTTGCACTCTGCAGAAGGACGGGCACAGGGTGATGACATAAATGCTGATTGGCAGAGGCAGTTGTTGTACCAGGGTCATCATAAAAGATATTGGTCTCAGGACAGCAACCTCTTGAAAAATCAGGATGTGCAACTAGACCCAGGGGATTTCTCAGCCTCAATATGGTCTGCTTTACTGGCAGTGATTCTGTTTTGCTGCTCGTTTAGAGAGAAAATATCACTCAACTCCAATGGCAAATGCTGCACAATCCCCTCTAGACTTTTTGTTAGTGCTTTTGCATTAGCTCATGATGGGGTGATGCATATCTGGCCAATCAAAAGCTTAGTAGCTTGTAGTGGTGCAACGGATCGTCATTGATCCGTGATCCGTTCGGATCAATATCTTCGGTTCGGGACACACGTGATCCGCGGATTGATTACTGAAATAAAAAAGTTTTGCGCATGTTCAGTCCGCTCACAGCATGGTCATGGCGAGCGGAGAAACGGAGGAGCTTGGACGTCCCGCGTCATTTAAATCCCCTGCATGGGAGA
>JACXGM010006236.1:14283-33416 GCA_016801145.1 Umbra pygmaea
TGTGTGTGTGTGTGTGTGTGTGTGTGTGTGTGTGTGTGTGTGTGTGTGTGTGTGTGTGTGTGTGTGTGTGTGTGTGTGTGTGTGTGTGTGTGTGTGGGTGAGATTTAATGAGTGTGAGAATGAAGCCTTCTGTTGGTCGGTTGCTTAGCCTCCCTGCCTTTATCAGCCGCAGATGTCCCCCACTGAAGGATTATGTCCCCCACTGAAGGAGTATGTCACCCAATGAAGGAGTATGTCACCCAATGAAGGAGTACGTCCCCCACTGAAGGAGTATGTCACCCAATGAAGGAGTACGTCCCCCACTGAAGGAGTACGTCCCCCACTGAAGGAGTATGTCCCCCACTGAAGGAGTACGTCCCCCACTGAAGGAGTACGTCCCCCACTGAAGGAGTATGTCACCCACTGAAGAGATATGTCCCTCAATGAAGAAGTATGTCCCCCACTGAAGGAGTACGTCCCCCACTGAAGGAGTATGTCACCCAATGAAGAGGAATGTCCCACAATAAAAAAGGTTGTCCACAATGGAAAGGTATGTCCCCCACTGAAGGAGTATGTCATCCAATGAAGAGGTATGTCCCACAATGAAGGATTATGTCCCCCACTGAAGGAGTATGTCCCCCACTGAAGGAGTATGTCACTCAATGAAGAAGTATGTCCCACAATGAAGGAGCCTGCACTAACCCACGGGTACAGTAACGCTATCACACACCCTGCTGTAACAACACCAGGCTAACATGGACAGCCAGGGAGAGAGAGAGGGAGGGAGAGTGGACAAGAGGGAGGTACAGTTTAAGAATTCACGGTATTTCTATTTCACATGAAGGTCACTCTAGGCGTATGTACATGTGTTTGACTGTGAGTACTGTAGGTGTATGTACATGGGTTTCACTGTGAGTACTGTATGTGTATGTACATGTGTATGATGGTGAGTATATAGCTACTCTTGGTTGTGAATGAGTGAATGACTGAACATGTATATTTGCAACACACAAGCTCTTAGTCAACTGTGTTTTCAATCGGCTCCCTCTACTTGTCGTCCCTGGAATCAAGTGCAATCAGATTTCGGCCTTGGTTAACTTCCCACTCAGAGACATGAATTCAGAGCTCTTAGTGGTGAAGATGTACAGTAGGCTACAGGTTCCATCCAAACTTCACATTTTTATCCCTGAAATGGAACACCTTGTTCATTCAAAGTATTGATGATTAGATGACTAATTGAATCAGATGTGCTACACATTCACAGAATGGCGCTGGGAATATCTTGTAACTCATGTTGAAGTAATAACAACCAGAAATACTGTATGCTGTTGAAGCGTCCCATCTGTTGATGCCTGGTACGGGTCTGCCACTTATGATTTGATAATGTAATTGAAAGTAAAAATGCTACCCTTTTATCTCCACGACCCAATTTAGTCATATTATTATATTTATTCAGTTATTATCCACAGCCCTGTCTTTTGAGGGCTGTACTGTATGTATGGATGAATGAATGAGTCGATGTGCTGTCAAATCCTCTGTCTGTCTGTCTGCTTCAGAACTAATTAGCTAGCAGATCGTCACCCTTGCTTCCCAGCTCGGCCCTGGTCTGTGGTGGAGTGCGCGCTCCTCACACCTCCCGCGCGCACAGCCCTTAGCTCGCTTCATTGTGGCGTTCTCAGCCCAAGGACGAGTGCCATTCAGAGCTCGGCTATCTCTGAGCCCACGCGCAGACTGCTCCTCGTGCCTTCAATTAGCGTTTAAGTCGTAAGAGGCAGCTGTTTGGTGTCTCTCTGCACGCACACACACGCGCACGCGCACACACGCACACACACACACACACACACACACACACACACACTACGCACAGGCATTGATGAGATTTTTCCTTCCTCTCGCTCACAATAGACAGAGAGCGGGGCTCGGCTGATCTCAAGATGATAGCGAGGCCTTCCATACACCATTCAATCTGCTCTCTCTCCTCTCTCTCGCTCTCCTGACACCCTTTCACCTACCTCGCTCCTCTTCCTCGCTCCTCTTTCTCGCTCCTCTCTCTCTCTCTCCTCCCATCCTATTTTCTATCTCTCCTATCTCATCTCTTTTCTCTATTTAATTTTCATTTGAAATGTTTTATTGGCACGGGAAACATTTGTTTACATTGCCAAGACAAAAAGAAAATAGGAGAAAACAACAGCAAAACATTACAAAAATATAAATCATTTTGAATTTTATATATAAGCCTACTATGTAAAAATATATTTATGAGCATAAATAGCATAGGAAAATAAATTACAAAAGTTTGTTATGCTTACAATGTTGTTTGTGCTCTACAGGTTTTTCTTTTTGTTGTGGAAAAATAATGGGTCACAAAACTTTCAGGTGTAATTGCAGAGTTTTGCAGATATGACTCATCTATGTTTGATGTGACTTTATCACATCTCTCCAGCTCACCTGTCTTTCATTGCTCCTCTTCACATTAACCTTGGCTCTATTGACTTGCTTGTATGTAGTACTGCTATCCACTGTAAAGGTTAACATTCAGCGTATTAAAGCATTTGGGCATTTTTGGCCAGTGGTTGTTAAAATAGCATTATAGAGCCAAAACAGGTGTAAGATGATGTATAATTACAAACGTAATTTGTAAAATGTACGTGTATGCCTAGCTTGTCTAATTTCTTATTACAAAACCACAATGAACAATATATCCATTGGGCAAGAAAATTCAAGTTGAGAGGACTTGAGATTTTACTCAGAAGCTTAAGTCAGCTCAAATTATTCCCTCAAATTTGAGTTTACTCAGAAAAGCTGTGGAGTAAGTTGCCTTGTTTTTTGTTTTGTAATTTTTGGATCTTTTACAGGGCTGACACAAAAGCATTAGTGAGGTTGAGGACTGATGTTGGGTGACCAGGTCTGGCTCATAGTCAGAGTTTCAAATCATCCCGAAGGTGTTAGATGGTGTTGACGTCAGGAGTTTTTGCAAGCCAAACAAGTTCTTCCACACTGATATCAACAGCTCATATACGTGTCTTGCTTTGTGCATGGGGGGCATTTTCAGGCTGAAGTAAGACGGGGGGGCCTTTTCAGGCTGAAGTAAGACAGTGCCTTCTCCATACTGTTGCCAAAGTTTAGTTGGAAACAGAGAATAATCTAGAATGCCATTGTATGCTATAGTGTTAATATTTCCTCAACCTAGAACTAAGGGTTTAGAACAAACAATGAAATGACTTTCCAGAACAGCATTTCTCTTCCACCAAACTTTTATTTTTAAGAAATCTTTATTGGTTTTCGATTTTACCCAACATATACCAGTTTGCAGTACACCATGTGAACAAGAGCATAGAATATGACTCATCACTGCAGAGAACATGATTCAGCACTCAGTGGTCCCGTTCTGTGAGCAGTGTTGGGCATAGTTACTTTTATGATTACTTTTTAGTTACTTGATTAGTTCACAGGTTTTGGGAAGTGCCTAATTAAGACCAAATCATCAGGTAAATGGAGTTAATATCTTAACAGTGACCTATAAAACAAATAGAAAGAGTAAAGAAAATATCAATCATGGTCACCAGTAAGATATGAACACCATTTACCTGATCATTTTGTCTTAATTAGGGACTTCCCAAAACTTGTGAACTCATCAAGTAACTAAAAAGTAATCCTAAAAGTAACTATGCCCAACACTGTCTGTGAGCTTGTGTAGCCTCCCACTTCACCACTAAACTCTTGTTTCTCCCAGATTTTCAACAGTTGACCAGGACCAATCTAGTGGGTAAGAAATATGATGAACTGGCGATTGATTAAAGGGCATACTTTGAAATTGTCATGTTGAATTTCACTCTTCGGTAGGGTCAATTTTACACACACTGTTTGTTGATTGAGATTTCATGGCTCTGTGCTTGACTTTTTAACTCACCAAATCTACTAGTTTGAATAGGTTTCTGCATCCTTTTGTCCATGTAGTTCATGTGGTCCATCTCATTAAAACCCATTGCTTTTAAATGTGGAATTTCATGACAAACTGGGGTAGGATAGTAATACTACTAACACATCATGCACATATAGGCTAAACAACGAATTACACTTGATCCAGACCAAAATTTAATATTTTGAGATGTCTATTTAAAAAGATCTTAGAATGTATCTTCAAGTATAAGATTAAGCAACACAGGAAGTCAGACGTGTATGCATGAAGTCAGATACGCAGATGAAATGGTCTGTGAGCAGTGTTGGGTAAAGCTACTTTTCAGTTACATTCCAGTTATATTCCAGTAACATGTTGAGTTCACAAGTTTTGGGAAGTCCCTAATTAAGACAAAATTATCAGTTAAATGGAGTTCATATCTTAAAAGTAACCTATGAAACAAAAAGAAAGAGTAAAGAAAATATCAATCAACCAGTAAGATATAAACTTCATTTTCCTGATCATTTTGTCTTAATTAGGGACTTCCCAAAACTTGTGAACTCAACAAGTACCTGGAATGTAACTGTACAAGGTACTTTACCCAACACTCAACACTGTCTGTCAGAGATGCTGCATAATCAGAGAGAGCTCGATTGAACGCATAGATGAAGTACTACCATATAACAAATACAAACACGTGTATTTTGATATCTTTGTATCTATGCCAAAAACACAGGGGTTGGCAAAATGGCAAGTATACATTTAGCTTGTTTAGATGTTTTATACCTGTGTACGCACACCCTCCAAGGATTCCTGTCAATGTCCTTTCCTTCCAGGCCGAGCCCAAAATCGCATGAAATACATTCTGAGGGAACTGTTTTGTAAAACTGAAATATGTGAAATACGTATGGAAAAAAAACGTATGAGAGGGTCAATTATGTTCGTAGGGAAATAAATTTAAACAACCGAATAACATTAAATATGAACATATGAAGATCATGACGTAGCATGTAAGCGTAGATTTTGCTAGGGCGGAGTTCAGGGACAGTGGATGGGTGTATGAATCCACGACTCTCATGCCGAATCTGACAAATCAGATAGTGTACATACCTCTGTTCAAATACGTTTTGGAATATTGCATTGTATGACTTGAACAATCGACTAGTGTGGACTTCAGTGGAAAACGGGAAATAAACAGAGGTATGTAAACTGTCTGATCTGTCAGAATCGCTGTGTTCACTAAGGAATCACTGCACATGGCAATATGCACTAGTAATGACATTTCGAACATGTTTAGAGGCTAAAAGCACATTTTCAAACTTGCCCCGTAAATGCGTAACGGATGTAAACTGGAGCAGGAGGATAACACGGTTTTGACAATACAGATTGTTTGAGTTATTCTCGCTACTGACAGCACTCCAGATATCCAAACTACAGAGCTCCGTTTTGAAATTGCACAGAATTCTCCTTTAACCGTTAAGTAATCTGTTTAACCCTGACCTTAACCGTGAATGATGTAATATCATTTAGAACATTATGGAGTGTATGGAATGTGTGGAATGTTCTTGCATGAATCCGCTAAACAAAATGTGCCGGAGGATGAATATAACCTAATACTAAAATGTGCAGCTGAAACGTAAAAACACCCTAAATATGTTGGCATATAACGTAACGTTTTTTTTTCAAAAAAGTAACCTAAGAATGTAATTTGGGAGAACTTCTGAGATGTACGGTTGGCCAGGCCTGCATAACGCTGTACTACTAATTTATTCCAAGTGACCAATTTTCTCCATATTCATAAGCGTCCGTTGGTTTTCATCCTCACCCCTGCTCTCGTTTGCTCTTTCAGCTCTAAATGAAAGGTGCAGGAGCAGGCCGGGTCTTTCATCATGGGACTGGGTTTGTGTTCACTTAGAACGCCACTCTGTATTTATTAGCCCCCTCCCACCTCCAACCCTTCAACCTCTAAAGATCAGGGGTTGGTTGGCTCCACATCTCACTGAGAATACCCCCCAACCCACAGCACCTGGAGAAAATGATTAATTAATTCACGTAACAGCTTTTGAAAGCAACAGTTCAAAGGCATCAGAAGGGAAGAGAGGAAAAGAGGAAGAGAGGAGAATGGAGGAAATAGGGGAGAGGAGGAGAGGAAACTAGAGAAGAGTTTAGGGAAGTGGAGGAGAGAGAAGAGACAGGAGGGGTGGGGGGGTGTAGTTGACAGCAGTGTGTTCGTGAAAGTTTACCACGTCAGATCAAAGTGTTTTAGATTTTGGGGCCTAGAGGTGGGGTTTGTGATCCGGGATGAGATTCCTGCCGGCCTGCCGGATCAAACTAGTTCCTTAATTTCATGTACAACATTCATCCTGTGACCACACACTGCTAATCCTGGAAGGTGAATACATACCTGTAAGGGACCACTTTGGTAGGAGTGTAATGATACTCCCAAGGTATGAAAAGAAGTATAATAATGTTTATTCTGTACTGAAGTTGAGGCAGTCAGAAATGCTGAATTCATAAACTAAACTGGTTCTTAGGCAGGCAGATATATGATACAAGGCAGAGTTAAACAAGCAACGGCACAGGGGAAAATACAAGACAAAATCCGTAAACAGCAAAGCATGGGTCAAACCAGAATAACAAATACAATAATAAATGCTCAGTAGAAGACGTCAATACTCACAATACCTTGCGAAAAGGCAATGGTGTGTGTGTGTCATAAATTGGACTGGGTGAGAGCAGGTGAATGGAATTTGGTTGATTGAGTCCAGGTTATGGGAAATGTAGTTCTGAGGAGGCAAGACCAGGGAAGCTGTAGTTCACAGGGAAGATGAACTGGGGAATGGGAAATGTAGTTCTGAGGAAACTAGGAAGGGGAAGCTGTAGGTCTCTGGGCAGAGGAACTGAGAAACGTTACAAGGAGCTCAGGTTTTAAGTCTGAGTGTTTGACCCTGGTAAAAAGATCAACTGAACACTGCAATTGAGACTTGAATTGAAGACCTAGTTTAACTAAATAATGCTGGTAGAACTCCATTCAAACTTTGATCAGGCTACTTAATCATTCTTAAAATTACCTGATTCACTTTTAAAAAGTTTATTAGTTCACCGGTTCAGAGGTGGTAAAAGTACTGAGTAAAAGTACTTTTATGAAGTACTCTGAGGTCACAAGTTTCAGGAGTCCCTACTTAAGACCAAAATGATCAGGTAAAGGGAGTTAATATTTTAACAGTTACCTATGAAAGAAATAGAAAGAGTAAAGAAAATATAATTCATGGCTTTGGTAAGATATGAACTCCCTTTACCTGATCATTTTGGTCTTAACCAGGGACTCCCCGAAACTTGTGAACTCAAGAGTACTTGAGTTCTTTTACTCAGTACTTGTACCACCTCTGCAACGGTTTTATTAATAATAAGTCAGGCAATATAATTTAGCATGGTAAAGAAAAAGAAAATGGGATTGGTTACTGTATATAGAATAAATAAATATACATGTATACAGAATTAGTATTACAAGTTTGACATTTTTCTCAATTATATTAAGACATGACTTCATTAAGTCCATGTTCCAAACACCGGTAAACTTCTATCCCAGGCCTTGGTATACTCGTCATTGCCGACCTGTCGTGCGCCAATGTGATGTCAAAATGACAAAGATCTCACTGGCGCACCAGGATTTTAAACGCGTGACCAGAAACAGGCTTGATCAGATTAAGTTTTTTTTCTGCAGAAACAGGCTTGATCCGATGAAGTAGGCCATTGAATCGTTTGTTTCACAAGGATATTTTACCCTCCATATTTATGTCTGGTGTTATTCAAAGGACGAACATTCCACCTTCTTTTTCTGTTTCTTTGCAAGCAGGCTCAAAAGCAGCTGTTTTTCCTCATCCATCGAATCCAATATCGTCTTAGCCACTGTTGAGACGCCAACGCTGAAACCAGTTCTGCCATTGTTTACTTTTCTTCTTCTTCTAGTCTGTTGAAATAGCATAGTCGGTAGCCTCTCCTCGGTTGCGACAGGAGAAGACTGCAACTAGTGTCGTGACCACCACGCGCAAGTAAAAATAGTTACAGTGCTCCCATGACGTCACATTGTCACGCGACAGGTCGGTAACAGCGAGTATACGGAGGCTTTTACTTGTTAATGTACTGCCAATGTCTTTTATGAGGGAGGAACAGCTCTAACTAATTTCTATCAGCTAACGTTTAGCTAATAGCCTTCTATAATAGTGATGATGATGGTGATGTAAGCTGTCTCACTGGCCGAGTGTAGGACAGATAAGTACTGCTGCTCAATCATCTGGGATATCTTCTCACATACACTGTCTGCCGTGTAGAGTGTCACACTGCTGGTTTCTTGGAAAGTCATTGCTGGGAACAAAACCTGGAAAATGAACCTGAAATCCATCCTATAATAATCCAGTTATCTCTCTCTACTCCTCTTTTCTTCACCTCCACCTCTTCTCCCCTCATCACACCAGCTACCACAGCGTTTCCCAAAGCTCACTGCATCAAAATCACCACAATAAAGAAAAGCTCCAGAGCCAATTACATTTTTTAAATCATAGATGATTTATGTCATCTACTGTAGAAATATTTTCCTGCCAATGCATCCGAGCAAGATAACATTTCTCCGCTTTGCACTTGAAATACCACAAGGTCCAGAATAGAAAGCCGGGGCGGAGTGGGAAACATTTTCAGCCTGGGAGTTTCATGGTGCCCTAGACCATTTTTTAATGGGGGTAAATTGTAACTGCAAATAGTCTGCCCACTTTAAATGTGTAATTTCCTACTGTAAATGTTTCATTCATTTCTTTAGAGAAAGACAACTGAGGACCACTTAAAGAACTGTATACAAAATCACACAACACTTACAAGCCAACCCTACGACAGCAATACATTTCTGAGCATTGCATTGGCGTTTTGCTTAACAAATAGTTTTATTTTATATAGTTGAATGATAGCTAGTGCCTTACATTAAATATGATGTTATAATAATGATCAATTAGAATAATTTATTGAAATATTAGTAAAGGCCTTTTACCAAAGTACAGATTTCTGAGGAGATTTTACTTTTACTCCAGTAGGCTATTATGTCATGTGTCATGTATTACAGTATGTCAATAGCTTCTGCCTAGCTCAGCCTTTTTAAAACGGTCACTTATGGAAGGTGAACAAATATGCATGACTGAAAATCATGTTTTTTAATATAATATACACTAACCTCTCTCCTCTCTTGGTCTTCCAGTATTGCAGCCTGTCTCAGCATACTTTGGTTTTGTATCCCTGTTTTTTCTCATTATACTCTCTAAAGCAAAGTTTATAATTATAATTATGAGTATGAGTGAGGGCTTACCATGTGTTTGTCTTGCACTGCACTTCTTTAATTCTCTTATTTAATAAATAAAGTGAGCTACTTTGAGAGTTAGGCTTTACTGTATATTTCAGCTACACATTTAGCTAGTGAATACACTTACTTTGCAGTACAGTACATAACCAGAGCTCTTGCATGCTGGCTAGCCATCTACTGACAATGTAAAGCTAGATACTGTAGCTAGACAGCTGACTTAAATATCAGCAACTATTTTCCTTACCGTTTTGAAAACTAAGTTCCAAGAGTCTGCTTTGTTTTTGAAGAGTCTTTCGATTTCTAAAGCAGACACAGGAGTTAGCTAATATAGTAGCAAATATGGACTTTATTAAGAAGTTCAACTCGTCTGCTGTGTCTCTACTGTCACACGCACACAGTTTCTGAACGTGCTGTTGGAGGTAAATTAATCACATGCAAGGAGAACACATTTAGTGATTCTACGTTGGCAAACAGGTTGCTGCAATTAGAATTTAGATAAACATTATTAACACATTTCGCTTTTCTTTTTTGGCTTTCCATCATTAGACTTACTCACACACTGTCTGTTAACTTTACCGATAGACTTCCAAACCTGACAAGGAAAAAATAGGAGTTTGATGGCTTTAAGTTAGGGCTATGCCATTTGGGGAGAGGCCGCTCACTGATCCCCATATTCCTGAAAATCCTAGACATGGTTGTGACCTGCACTTCGTTGGTGCTTTGTGAGTTTGTATTGTAATAAGAGGCTGCTGCGGCCCGCTGTACGGGTTGAGCAGAGGCTGCACATTTCGACTTATCGGCAGCGGCCGCACATTAGGTGATGGTGTTGCTAAGAACTTGCAATGTATAACTATAATCAGACCAGCCCTCGCGGCCTCGAAACACTACCGGACCACCGGGAAAAGTCCCAACTCTCCCGATTGCCACTCCACTACTGATAGAAAGTGAAGTTAGTACCCGCCCCCTAGTGCATAGCTTCCACAGCCTTCAGCCTATTTTACCGATTACATTTACAGTAAAATCATCAATAATTTGATGTCAATCGAGAGCTATACAACCTACATTACCTGGCTATAAATGGTACAGATGGAGGAATATATTGTGAGCCATTGTTGTTTCAGTTACGTTGTGTTTATCCAAGTTTATACACAAACACATAGATGCTAAAGTGTGCCTATAGGCTACAAACAATGCTACACCGAGCCGAGTGCCCGTATTCCCTCCATGACAATATCTAGTATCAGCCAGAGTAGCTTCCAATGACGTCTATTGTAGCGTTAGCCTTTTTACCATATCATTAAAGGTAAAATCTGTCATAAAGTCAATCGCAATCTATGCAACCTACATAGCTCCCCCTACTTGTCTTCTGCTGCCTTCTGTCATGACAATAGTAACAACATTAATAACAATATACCCCCAAAAAATAAATTACTTGTAATGAGGTATTTAAGCAACTAGGCAAAAATGTCGAATGCGTTTTATATGGCCAATGTAGTGCATTTAAGCTCTGTCTGTATACAACACAATGTAGAGTGCCTGGACACATCACTCAACTGTGGTATATTGGCCATATGCCACAAATCCCAGAGGCTTTGTAGCAGTAAACCAGTTACCAATGCAATCAGAACTGTAAAAAGTAATGTTTTATCATACAAGTAGTTGTGTACAGTTTCTAAAATCATATCTAGGAAAGCAAGATAAGAATACAATCTCATCACAACAATTTTTATACTTTGAAACCATGTATAACAACATCTATCAACATATTAACTCTGGAAACAAGGTCAATAATAATTTTACAATCTGATTTAATAACTTTGCATAAGAACTAGGTATATACACTCACCTAAAGTATTATTAGGAACACCATACTAATACTGTGTTTGACCCCCTTTCGCCTTCAGAACTGGCTTAATTCTACGTGGCATTGATACAACAAGGTGCTGAAAGCGTTCTTTAGAAATGTTGGCCCATATTGATAGGATAGCATCTTGCAGTTGATGGAGATTTGTGGGATGCACATCCAGGGCACAAAGCTCCCGTTCCACCACATCCCAAAGATGCTCTATTGGGTTGAGATTTGGTGACTGTGGGGGCCATTCTAGTACAGTGAACTCATTGTCATGTTCAAGAAACCATTTTGAAATGAGTCGAGCTTTGTGACATGGTGCATTATCCTGCTGTAGTAGCCGTCAGAGGATGGGTACATGGTGGCCATAAAGGGTTGGACATGGTCAGAAACAATGCTCAGGTAGGCTGTGGCATTTAAACAGTCTTCAACTGTCCAATTTTGGTGTGTTCTTGCAAATTGTTGCCTCTTTTTCCTATTTGTAGTGGAGATGAGTGGTACCCGGTGGGGTCTTCTGCTGTTGTAGCCCATCCGCCTCACGGTTGTGCATGTTTGTGATTTCACAAATGCTTTGCTGCATACCTCGGTTGTAATAAGTGGTTATTTCAGTCAAAGTTGCCCTTCTAACAGCTTGAAGCAGTCAGTCCATTCTCCTCTGACCTCTAGCATCAACAAGGCATTTTCGCCCACAGGACTGCCGCATACTGGATGTTTTTCCCTTTTCACACCATTCTTTGTAAACCCTAGAAATGGTTGTGCGTGAAAATCCCAGTAACTGAGCAGAATGTGAAATACTCAGACCGGCCCGTCTGGCACTAACAACCATGCCATGCTCAAAATTGCTTAAATGTGCAATATGTAATTTTTGGCCGCCAGGGGGCTCTCAATCAAAACAATAGCAAAAGATGTACTTTTGAGGAGGTTGCGTGGGATCATGGGTTTGTTATCGTCGTCAATGACAATCTTCCAATCTAGAATCTCCGGCAGAAAAAATGTTCACCGACAAAGTAATATATTGTTAAAAAATTATAACTTTATTCACGTTATGTTTGGCAGCTCCCTGGATCTTATAACAACTAGAACAGTCACAGGTTATATGACGCCATTTACGGACGACAAAATGAAACGTCCCGTGTCTTCGAATTATATTACAAATTTCTCTGGATTTGAAAGTTAGTGGAAACATTTAGGATAATGTGAGTACACAACTAAGAAACATATATAATATATGTATAGTGATGTTTGCTTTTAATAAAAAGTATGTATTTTGTTATGTTTTGATTGATATTACATATTGTACCTTTAAATCACCTTTCTTTCCCATTCTGACATTCAGTTTGGAGTTCAGGAGATTGTCTTGACCAGGACCACACCCCTAAATGCATTGAAGCAACTGCCATGTGATTGGTTGAGTAGATCATTGCATTAAGGAGAAATTGAACGGGTGTTCCTAATAATCCTTTAGGTGAGTGTATGTTCCTCCTTATTTCTAATCGGGGTAAATAGCATGAAATAGCATTACAAATATTCTTGTAATTGTTCTGCCACATTCTGAGAGGTTATCTGGTAGATTGTAAGGACAAATAACCCATCATGAGCATGTGGCTTAGAGAGAAAATGCAGTTCCGGGCATTTGTGTGACTTGTAAAATTATTTGCTGGTTGTTAAGGGTCAGGCTTGATTATTCTACATTATTCTTAAGTATCTACTGATATTGAGTGGAATCTATGCAACCCTCAGCTTTAACAAGATTCTCAGGACCGGCACTGGCCACACAGCCCCACAGCATGATGGAAACTCTACCAAATTTTATTGTGGGTAGCAAGAGTTTGTCTTGGAATACTGTGTTCTCTTGCCGACATAAACAACTCCCTTTGTTATGACCAAATAACTCCATCCTTGCTTCATCAATCCACAGCACCTTCTTCCGAAATGAATCTGGCTTGTCCAAATGTACGTTTGCATACCTCAAGCAACTTTGTTTGTGGCGCGTGTGCAGAAAAGGCTTCTTCTGCATCACTCTCCCGTACAGCTTCTCCTTGTGCAAAGTGCACTAAATTGTTGAACAAAGCACAGTGACACCATCTGCAGCAAGATGATGTTGTAGGTCTTTGGAGGTGGTCTGTGGGCTGTTTTTGACCGTTCTCACCATCCTTCTTCTTTGCCTCTCTGATATTTTACTTCACTTGCCACTTCTGACCTTAACAAGAACTGTGCCTGTGGTCTTCCATTTCCTCACTATGTTCCTCACAGTGGACACTGGCAGCTTAAATCTTTGCTATAACTTTTTGTAGCCTTCCCCTAAACCATAATGTTGAACAATCTTTGTTTTCAGGTCATTTGAGAGTAATTTGAGGCCCCCATGTTGCCACTCTTCAGAGGAGAGTCAAAGAGAACAACAACTTGCAATTGGCCACCTTAAATACCTTTTTTCATGATTGGATGCCTGTCTTTGAAGTTCAAGGCTTAATGAGCTCACCAAATTTTAGTTTATTTATCAGTGCTATGTAGTTACAGGTATTCGAATCAACAAAATGACAAGGGTTGCCAAATGAATGCACCTGTCTAATTTCGTTTTGATGCATATTGCACATTTTCTGTTAATCCAATGAACCTCATTTTACTAACGATATATTACTGTGTCCTTCAGTTATTTAATAGATCAAAATGAAATTATTTTTATTCAATTATTTATAAATGAAAATCATGGAAATTGTCAGGGGTGCCTACATTTTTTGTGTACGATTGTATATGTTACTACTGTAAGCTTTAGGAGCGTTTCATGTTTACTCTCCTCCCTGTTACATTGCATTCGGAAATCGACACTTTTTGACTGGCAAAAAAGAAGCACAAACTTCTAAGGTGAGTTGTACAAAACCTTTCTTTTTAGTAAACTCTCTGTACACAAACAATGTTCTCACAAATTCTCAAGTTGTGTACAGCCCCTGGTGTGTTTTAAAAAAAACCTTCTTAGTGTTTTAAAAATTGCAATTTTGATGATATCATTTTAGTGCCCCTATCACTCCTGTTCAAATGGTGATTTGACCAAAACCAAAAACAGGAAAAAGTGGCGTTTATGCTTTTAAACAACAGTTTGACTCGGGTACATTCAAAAAAAGACATTACGTTGCGTTTTGGCGAGAGTTACGCTTTAACTGGATCGACTAACGGTTGAGTAATTAGTCAGCTACTAGTGTCCCACAGTTTACATTTTACCACTGGCTATAAAGTTGAGAAGGGGAGGCTGCAGACCTGGAGCTGGTATATATATGACCCAGGCAGTTTTATGGCCCAGACAGTTTTACAACCCCTGTAGTTTCTGATGCTTGCAGTAGGGGGAGGCTGTAGCGGGGTGTGCCTCAATGTGGGTGGAGTCAAACGTTTACGCAGTGTGCCCTTACCATCTGCTAATCCTAACCATAACCTTGACAACACATGTGCTGGTACCACTTAATATAATGTCTTCCCTTCTCCTAATCATAACTTTAACCACTAACTATAACGTTTATTTAAATTAACAAAAACCTCTAAATTAGTAAGTCTATAGAGGGTAATGTGTAAGTTTCAAGCGTCAATTTAATTAGATTCAGCCATGTATCCTTCTCCCCCTACTGGACGCATCAGGAAGAACAGGGGCGTAAAACTGCCTGGGCCGTATATCTACCGGTTCCAGGTCTGCAGACTCCACATATAGGCAAAGCTTGCATTATTTGTGTCACAACGGAAAGCCAGAAAAAATATTGCAATCGTTGATGCCCTCTTCAAACCTCACCCCCTCAAGATCAATAATATCGCAAAGCCAAAAAGTATTATTGTAAAGCTCAAAAGACAAGTTTGCAAAAAAGGAATAGAAATAATAGCAACTGAATAAAAAAACATGTATTTGTAAAATTAAAAATGTTTGCCCTGCACCTTACAATATATTTATATTTTGCACTGCTTATTATTGTTTTTTCACAATTTCATATTTTTGTTTACAATTTTATATTTGTATTTTCGTTATTTGCTCATTTGTTTTGCAGTTTTTAAAATTCCTTTGCAAATTCCAAAAGTAATCCCATACACTTACCTCATGTATTCTGGCTCAAACATGAATAATTTAATTTTACTATTCCATAACAATTGATCAAATTTGTAAAAAACATAATTGAAATGAGATTTAGGAATATACATGTCATAACATCATGGGGCGGCAGTGACTCAGTGGGTCAAGTAGGTTGTCTAGCACCTGACCAAGTGTCGAGGTGTCCATGAGCAAGACACCTAACCCCAGCTGCTCCCGACGTGCTGGCTGGCGCCTTGCATGGCTGACACCGCCGTCGGTGTATGAATGTGTGAATGAATGGGTGAATGTGAGCCACTGTAAAGCGCTTTGGTGGCCATTGTTGGTCAGATAAAAGCGCTATATAAATGCAGTCCATTTATCATTTTACCATACAGTGGCCCAGTTGGGAACTACAGAATGCTTTGAGAAGGTGTTTTTAGTGACCATCATGTCAGAAACATGACAGGCACAACGATTCTGAGGTGTTTAGGGGTCTGGAGTGTTCCTTTAAGTACCTAAGTTTGAGTAAACTACATTATAAACCAGGTGGGTCCAATCCTGAATATTGATTTGTTGAAAGTTATAGCATCAGTAACTCCACCTCTAACAGATATTCAATCACCAGCCACTTCATTAGGTACACCTTGCTAGTCAGATCACCTTTTCCCTTCAGAACTGCTTTCATTCTTCATGTCATAGAGTCAACAAGGTCCTGGAAACCTTCATTTGAGATTATAATTTTTGTTTTCATATTTGCATTTTTGTATCACGCAGTTGCTGCTGATTTGTCGGCTGCACATCTGATCCGAATCTCCCGTTCCACCACTCTCCAAAGATGCTCGATTGGATTGAGATCTGGTACCTGTAGGGGACATTTGAGTACAGTGAATGCATTTTCATGTTCAAGATACCAGTTTGAGATGATGTGAGCTTTGTGACATGGTACATTATCTTGCTGGAAGTAGCCATTAGAAGATGGGTACACTGTGGTCATAAAGGGATGGTCATGGTCAGCTACAATTCCCAGGTAGCCTGTGGCATTTAAACAATGCTCAATCGGTACTAAGGGGCCCATAGTGTGCCAAGTAAATATCCCCACCATTACGCCACCACGACCACCAGCCTGAACTGTTAACACAAAAGCAGGATGGATCCATGCTTTCACGATGTTTACGCCAAATTCTGACCCTATCATCTGCAGCAGAAATAGAGACTCATCAGACAAGGCAACGTTTCTCCAATCTACGATTGTCCAATTTTTGGTGGGCCTGTGCTAACTTTATCCTCAGTTTCCTGTTCTTAGCTGACAGGAATGGCATCTGATCTGGTCTTCTGCTGCTGTAGCCCATCTGCTTCAAGGTGTGATGTGTTGTGTCTTCAGAGATGCTCGTCTGCATACTTTGGTTGTAACTAATAATTGAGTTACTGTTGCTTTCCTATCAACTCTAACCAGTCTAGCCAATCTCATCTGACTTCTGACATCAACAAAGCACTGCCACTCACTGGATATTTTCTCTTTTTCTGACCATTCTTTGTAAACCCTAAAAATGGTTGTGCAGGAAAATCACAGTAAATCAGCCAGTTTGGCACCAACAACCATGCCATGTTCAACATCACTTAAATCACTTTTCTTCCCCATTCTGATGCTTGTTTTGAACTTCAGCAGATGGTCTGGACCATGTCTACATCCCTAAATTCATTGATTTGCTTACACTTGATTGGCTGATTAGATTTTTGCATTAACAACCAGCTGAACCTACCTGTTGTAATGGCAAAACGTGGGTAACCGTACATAATAGAAATTTTGCCTTATTACATAGACAGTCTTATTGATAAGGCCATTCAAATGTGAACTTTCGTACATATTGATTTGCCATTTTACTGGAACGTTTCCAAGAATAGACTAATCAGTTACAATTTAAAGTATTTGGGGGAACATTTATTTCAGGCATAACATGCTATGTTATTGAGGTTAAGGTTAGGGTAAGGTGAGGTTAAGGTTAGTGTAAGGTGAGGTTAAGGTTAGGGTAAGGTGAGGTTAAGGTTATGGTTAAATTAAGGTACACTTTTTTTACATTTTGTAAACGTCTGAACGTTTACGTTTCCATGGCTCCAGAAATGTACAAGTGTACAAATGTTTTGTAAAGATTTTACCATGAGAACAGCCTGAATGAACAGGTATACCCAATGAAGTGAGTGAATTTAAATGTAGGCCAATAGCAATCCTCCTGCTTTCCGTTACTCAGAAATAGTTGTATGTATTACAACTTAAATTCAACTCTGAACCGCGAAACAGTTCCCACTGTTTCTGTCATTGTTGTAGCCTTTGTAATCTGGGAAAGATTAAACTTTACAAACATGGCTTCTAACCTCTATATGTGGCAGGCTTACAATCTCTACTGTCCAGGCTTATAACCTCTACTGTGCAGGCTTATAACCTCTACTGTCCAGGCTTATAACCTCTACTGTCCAGGCTTATAACCTCTACTGTGCTGGGTTCTAACCTCTACTGTCCAGGCTTATAACCTCTACTGTGCAGGCTTATAACCTCTACTGTCCAGGCTTATAACCTCTTCTGTCCAGGCTTATAACCTCTACTGTGCAGGCTTATAACCTCTTCTGTCCAGGCTTATAACCTCTACTGTGCAGGCTTATAACCTCTACTGTGCAGGCTTATAACCTCTACTGTGCTGGGTTCTAACCTCTACTGTGCAGGCTTATAACCTCTACTGTCCAGGCTTATAACGTCTACTGTCCAGGCTTATAACATCTACTGTCCAGGCTTATAACATCTACTGTGCAGGCTTATAACCTCTACTGTCCAGGCTTATAACTTCTACTGTGCTGGGTTCTAACCTCTACTGTCCAGGCTTATAAACTCTACTGTCCAGGCTTATAACCTCTACTGTCCAGGCTTATAACATCTACTGTCCAGGCTTATAACCTCTACTGTGCAGGCTTATAACCTCTACGGTCCAGGCTTATAACCTCTACGGTCCAGGCTTATAACCTCTACTGTCCAGGCTTATAACCTCTACTGTCCAGGCTTATAACCTCTACTGTCCAGGCTTATAATATCTACTGTCCAGGCTTATAACCTCTACTCTGCAGGTTAATAACATCTACTGCAGTGTTGGGCAAAGTTACTTTTAGGATTACTTTTTAGTTACTTGATGAGTTCACAAGTTTTGGAAAGTGCCGAATTAAGACAAAATGATCAGGTAAATGGAGTTCATATCTTAACAGTGACCTATAAAACAAATAGAAAGAGTAAAGAAAATATCAATAATGGTCACCAGTAAGATATAAACTCCATTCACCTGATAATTTAGTCTTAATTCGGCACTTCCCAAAACTTGTGAACTCATCAAGTAACTGAAAAGTAACTTTGCCCAACACTGATCTACTGTCCAGGTTTATAACCTCTACTGTCCAGGCTTATAACATCTACTTTCCAGGCTTATAACCTCTACTGTCCAGGCTTATAACCACTACTGGCCAGGCTTCTAACCTTTTTCTAGACAGGGGTCAGAAGTCTTTATCTTCATGCATAAACATCTACTGTACATTGATTCAGTAGGTGATTTTTTCCTCAAACCGACAAGGTGCAGCTGCTTGAAGGGGGACAGGAATCTCCCACAGGTGCCCATTATGTCTAAGACCAAGCCATGTGGGGCTTTGGTGAAACTGCCACAATATTGGCTTTTTTTTGTTATAATAATATTTCTGTAATACCAAGCTTACCATTAAAACAGATCATGTATGCCAGGCTTTTGAACTAGTAGGCAATGTTTTGGTTGTTGTTATGGTGACCGTTTCACTCTAACAGGTGTGTATGTAAACATCATCCTTCAGTTCATCTCTCCATTCTCACCATCCCCCTTTTTCCCTCACCTGTGTGTGTGTGTGTGTGTGTGTGTGTGTGTGTGTGTGTGTGTGTGTGTGTGTGTGTGTGTGTGTGTGTGTGTGTGTGTGGGTTTGTGTGTGTGTGTGTGTGTGTGGGTGTGTGTGTGTGTGT
>JACXGM010006237.1:0-33239 GCA_016801145.1 Umbra pygmaea
TTGTGTCACATGATCCCGTCACATGTTTTGGTGAGCCTATCAGTTCTGTTGTTTGGTCCACACCTGCACATCCTCCCCTCGTTAGTTGGGTATTTAGTTCTGTGGGTTTGTTTGTTCTGTGTAGTTCATTGTTTCTTGTCAGGTACGTGGTTGTTCTTGTTCTTTGGAGTAGTTGTCTTTAGTCTAGTCATATGTTTAGGGTAAAGTGTTTCTCTTGTGTTCTAAGTCATGTTGTATAAGTTAAAGGTTCTGTTCTTGTGTTTATGTAGTGTTGTTCTTGTTTAATGTTAGGTCTTTGTTACTGATGTATTCTTGTCTCTGTGTTTCTTGTCAGTTCTTCCTTGTGTTTCAAATAAATTTATGTTTAGTGAAGATGCGCCTGTCTCCGATTCTATTTGAACGTGACAGAATGAACTACCCGCAACTGGAGGCAGCGTCTTGTTCCAGGTTTTTTTTCGCCTGGTGGAAGGTGTGGGAGCTGGAGGAGCTGATCTTGCCTCCACCGCCGGAATTTGAAGATGACCCGGCGATGGAGGACGTGTAGCTCCCTGTTCTGCTGCCGCCTGTCCTCCCAGACCCCCTGTCGTCCGGACCCCCTGCTCGGCCGTCGCCTATGTCCGGACCCCCTGCTCGGCCGTCGCCTACGTCCGGACCCCCTGCTCGGCCGTCGCCTACGTCCGGACCCCCTGCTCGGCCGTCGCCTACGTCCGGACCCCCTGCTCGGCCGTCGCCTACGTCCGGACCCCCTGCTCGGCCGTCGCCTACGTCCGGACCCCCTGCTCGGCCGTCGCCTACGTCCGGACCCCCTGCTCACTGACCACTGGTGTCCACCACAGTGTTTGTGGGCTACCCAAGACCCTAAGACCACAGCTCCCCGCCACAGCTTCAGCAATGGAAGCTTTAAACATTGTCCACTCAGGTTCAATGCCCCCAGCCTCCACAGGGAAGCACGAATAAAGCTCAGCAGGAGGTATGAGTTGAAAGTCGGAAGGGGGCCTCCTCCAGACATTCCCAATTTACCCACACTACCCGTTTGTGCTTACCAGGTCTGTCCAGAGTCTTCCCCCACCTCTGACCCAACTCACCACCAGATGGTGATCGGTTGATAGCTCCGCCCCTCTCTTCACCTGAGTGTCCAAAACATACAGCCTCATATCAGATGAAACAATTATAAAATGGATCATTGACCTTTGGCCTAGGGTGCTTTGGTACCAAGTACACTTATAAGCGTCCCTATGTTCGAACATGGTGTTCGTTATAGACAATCCATGATTAGCGCAGAAGTCCAACGACGAACAACCATCCAGGTTTAGATCAAGGAGTCCGTTCCTCCCAATCACGCCTCCATGTGTCTCCATCATTGCCCGTGTGTGCGTTGAAGTCCCCCAGCAGACCTATGGAGTCCCCTACTGGAGTATCACCACACCCGCCCAGTGTCTCACACCCTGGGCAACACCAGAGAAGAAAAGAGTCCAACCCCTATCCAGGAGTGTGGTTCCAGAACTGAGACTACATATTGCACATTTTCTGTTCATCCAATAAACCTAATTTCACAACTGAAATATGACTGTGTCCTTCAGTTATTTGATAGATCAAAATGAACTTGCTGATCTAAACACCCAATTATTTCAAAATGAAAATCATGAAAATTGTCAGGGGGGCCTAAACTTTGCATACGACTGTATATATTTGTCTCTTGAATATTCGTGATGTCTCTCTCTAAGACAGTGGTGGTCGCTATAGTGGCAGGGACTGGGTGATTCTGTTGTGTCCTCAACAATGGGGGGGCTGGAGGACTGGGCCAGTAGGCCACAAAGGTACTAGGGATGTTGTCAGGATGTTCCCTTTGTCTTTCAAATCTGCAGTAGGACTCTTTCAGGTCATTTGTAAATCACAGGTCATTGATGGAGTGTTTTTTTTTTGGCTTGTAGTTGGTGATCTGTTTGTAGGCCTCTCCATATAGCAGCAGGATAATTTGCTGAAAACTGTTGTTTTTGTTGTTTTTGCCTCAAACAATATAGAAGGTGGTGTGAAGTCAAAGCTCACAATTTAAGTTCTTAGGTTATGTCTTATATCTTTAAAAAGCTTAGAAACTCAGAAATGTAGTCAATGTCTCCCTTTTACAATAGCTATAGAGACGAGATAATTATGACTACTAATTGGATGTGCATGCAAACTAAAAACAGGGATTAGCTTGTACACACAGCCGGCCGGTTTGTAACTCAAATAGAATCGATGTCAAATAGAAACACGCCTCACAACCTCAATTCTTAAGTTATATATACATGTCTTATATCTTTACAAAGCTGAACAACTCAGCAATCTAGTCAATGTCTTTGTTTTACACTAGCTATAAAAACAAGATAATTAGCTGGCATAATATGAGATGTGTTCCATTTACAAAAAACTGATTTCTTTTTCCTCTAAGAAAGATAATGGGTTATACTATCACTGCTCACAAGTTCAAATTTTAGGTTGTATATACATGTCTTATATCTTTACAAAGCTTAAAAACTCAGCAATCTAATGTATGTCTCCGTTTTACAATAACTATAAAAATGAGATACTTATGAGTACTAATCGGACATGCATGCCAACTAAAAACAGCTATTAGCTTGCTAGCAGCTTCGAAATATAGCAGGCCTTAGTGGGGAAAATAGCATATTGTAATACAAAGTTTAGTAATTACAGTCAAAAATCCTTATTTTTCATCATCAAAGAGTCCAAGTAATGACATAGAACATAGTTATCCCAGGTAAGATCCATCTTCTTATGTGGAAATTACTATTTTATTACCATCCATGTATGAGCATTTAGCAACAGCCTGTGCCACAGGCGCGTTGTTCATAAATAATGGGACACGCTTCCGAATCAATGACCATTTGAAATGTACTGCTAACCTCTCAGATTTCATAATTTTCATAATCCTTATGAAACAGAGATGTCAAAAATGACCAAGATCATCCATATTAACCTAAGTTTGCCAAAGATACTTGAAAAAAAAATTAGTTGGCAGTCAAGACCCGGATGAAAACATCATCACGATGCACTTTTTTTAAACCCTATAGCTTTTTTGACCAATGTTATAAGCCCCAGTGAGACATTATTATAATTATTTTCTGGACCCTATCTCAATAAATTACTTTGTAGTTGTCTTTCAAAGAGCATGTAGAAAAATAAAAACTGAAAAATATTATGCATTTTCTTTATTTCATATTGTGCCATATTCACTGTGTATATTTAATCGAAATAAATTGGATATATCCAAAAAATTCTAAGCCTTTTCTTTTTAAAAACTATGAATTTTACAAATCAGGGGGGAGGATTAAGGTTAAGTTTTTGCCTGTATGTGGGTATCAGGTGGACCATGACGTGATATGCATTTCTGATGGTAGTGTAACAGTGATCCAAAGTGTTTTCCTCTCTGGTCTGGATTTGTTTTGATTGATTATATTTTGGGGGATTGTGTCTTAGATTACCTTAGATTACCTTAGATTACCTTAGATTACCTTAGTTAAAGTCGCCCAGAATGATAACTAAGGAGTCCATGTATGACCACTCTACTCCAAGTATCTGGTCAGCTAGCTGCCAGTGTGCTTCATGCATGTCGGCTCTCAATGGAATGTAAATACCGACCAAGATGAATGATGCAAATTCCTGTGGGCTGTAGAAGGGCTTGCAGTTAATAAAAAAGGACTCCAGGTCAGGTTAACAGTACTGTAGGATAACTGACGTGTCATTTTCCCAGCCATTGTTGATGTAGAAACATATTACTCCTCTATTCATTTTGCTCAAGTGAGCTTTGTCTTGGTCCAGCAGAAAGAGTGTAAAACCAGATAATTGAATAGTAGAGTCTGGTATAGCTCCACACAGCCACGTATACGTAACACACAGAGCAGAAGATAGAGAGAGGTCTTTTCTTCCCTACAGCAAGTGAAGTTCATCCAGTTTATTGCTAAGTGATTGCACATTGGCGAGGAATATTCCAGGTAGTGGCCTTTAATATACCAGTGTAAAAAGATAGCAAAGGCACTGACTGTTCCCAGAGACACCCCCAGGAATATTACTGAACTGGAGGCCGTTGTTCATGAGGAATGGGCTAAGATTCCTCAGGAACTCTGCCAAAGGCTGATGTCTGGCTATGCATCTGAGTTGCAGCAGGTGATACCAACAAAATGGTGCTCTCTCTCAACTACTAAATATTTTTGCCATGAAATGGTTGAATTATTTTGAGACTGGATAAGTCATTATTAGTTGCATTTGCAGTTGAATTTGGGGAAACAACCTGAAGTATTCGTTGTGTCAAGTTATTTCAATTGCTTTTGTTTGATTTGTTCATTGCAAAACGATGACAGTAGATTTTGACAAAACATGATTTGCAATGGGGGTTGAACTTTTGTCAATGTTTTTTTATTAATATTATTATTCCTAGTTGGATTTTTTGCATTTTACCTGTGATTGATGGTCGTCTATTTTTTTTTAAAGCTATATCTCTTCTAGCCATAACCGGGAATACAACCAAGATGGCGGATATTTATCAAACATATAAACAGTATTATATTTAGCTATAAGAGCGATAAAAAAATAGAAGCAACAAATAACCTATCCCATTGCATAATCTGCAATCATATCAGATCTACAAACTAATTAAAAAATATATTTTGACTTCTTCCGCCTGCCAGCAATGTTTACTTTCACTTCCACCACAAAGGTAAGCGTTATATATCTAATATCTCAATTTAAATAAACATTTTGCTTATGATAGTATTGTAACAGAATAGAGAAATCTCATCCTCGGGGGGGTACTGTAATGGTTTCCAGTCGGTGAACCACCTGCAGGCATGCAAGGAATCAGGAGATCGACATCATCATCTTTTTGACACCCTCGCCAAAACCCACTAATGTCACACAGCCGGGCCTCATCATCTTATTATCATTTAAGCTCCCAGATCTATGAGGTCTGGGGTGTGTAATTATTGTTCCTGTTGTTGTGTGTGTGTGTGTGTGTGTGTGTGTGTGTGTGTGTGTGACTACTATGTTGCAGGCTTTTTATCCAGTACAGTACTACGTGGTGTACTGGATATGTGCTACACTGTCCTGTGAGACGAGTTGGACTAAGCCTTGCTAAATTATGTAGACATCTTTTCTTTTCTTTTAGAACACAGCATAACACAGCCCCGTTTTCTGCAAAAAAATGACAAGTGTATGTTCCTGGCATATTACGTTGGCTCTCTGAATGAATAGAAGATCAAAGACACCTGCATGGGATTCCACTCCTTATTTACATGACACAGGCATAACAGAAGGTATGCAAACATTTGTTCTAACAAAATGTGGTTATGACTAAGAGGACCACTATAAATGTTGGCATCAACATGGATATTTAAACAAGGCAATCAAGTGGCAATAGGGTTACTCTCTACCACATGGACATTTTCCAGCTTGTTGGCTCAGGGATTATAGGACCAGCAACCTTTTGTTTTCTGGCCCAACACTCTTTTTCCAGAGTAATCCAGACAAAAAAAATAAATAAATGGGAAACGCAGACAAAGAACACAGGCAACAATTGCAAATGTAGTGTTTTCCCTTAAGTATGTATGCCCTTGTTTTTTCCTGCTCCTTGGACACCAGAATTCCCCAACATCCTGATTCCTAATGAACACATGCCCACACCAGCAATTCCCAACATCCTAATTCTCTATGAATGCATCCCTCAAGACCAGTTTCCAATCACCTTCAGAATTCAGAACACCTGTTAAATGTTATTGATTGAGGGCATGTTTGGGGCACTGGGCCACGGGTTGGGGGTTGCACTGTATGCAGATGATAGTGCATTGTGGAAAGGGGAGGAATGTAGATTGGGTGATGAGGAAGATGCAGGAAGCAGTCACAGTGGTGGAGAAGTGGTCATTGTTTAATGTATCCCTGTACAGTGTCCTTGAGTGCCGAGAAAGGCGCATTTAAATGAAATGTATTATTATTATTATTATTTTTATTGGCTATGGGGAGCAGCTGGTTGGTGGCCGAGTCTTGTTTCATGATTTATTCTAGAAGAAAGGTCACAGGTATTAGATTAGGTCTCTATGGGCAGGACTTGCTGCGGGTGTCAGAGTTCAAGTACCTGGGTGTGTATTTTGATGAGAAGTTGACGTGGAAGGTTCATGTGAACTATGTAGGTATGAGGTGTTGGAGGGCTTTTAATCTCACGTGGGCGGTGGTGTGCCATGATTGGGGAGCACAGCGGCACACTTTGTTATGTATGTATCAGGCGTTGATTAGGTCACTTTTAGATTATGGGTGTTTTGTGTATGGGTCTGCTGCTAGGTTCTAAAGGTCCTGGATCTGGTTCAAGCTGCGGCTTTGAGGTTATGTTTGGGGGCCTTTAGGACCTCACCGGTGGAGGGTTTGCAGGTGGAGATGCCATTGAGTATGCAGTGGGATAAACTGGCACTGGCTTACTGGGCATGATTGAAGGCTAGTGTAATTGAAGGGTAGTGTGGAGGGTCATCCGGCAGTGTTATTTTAATAGCAAATTAGTCAAATGCACCTAGCCGTATGCACAGCGTGTGCACACTACGCTTGTTACACACACACACAGGGAAGCTCAGCAGCACACAAACATGCAAAAGATTACAAATAAAAATAGTATGGTGCAAATCCGCCGTCATAATTGCAATGCGCGAAAGGGACAAACGCGCCTGGCTCTTAAAGGGAATGGGAGATGAATCTCTGATTGGTTTATTGCATGTTATGCCCAAAACACACCTATGAATTAATGAAGACACTTAGTACAACCCTTTTAGACCATGCGCTTAGCGCATGGACCCTTATATCCGCTGTCAAACTACCAAAAGTGTATTTGGACACGCCCAAATCGCACTTGCGTCATTCGCTTAGATCGTTAAAATAGGGCACTATTTGTCAATTGTTTATTTCTAAAGAAACAGGACAATGTATAAAAAGCTCAGTTTGCTTGTGTCTCACGTTATGGCCCCGTAGCAGCCGTTTTTGTGAAAATATGCTAACTTTGTGTCAAATCCACGCGACTTTCTCTTTTAATTACCATATAATCCAGGAGAAGCTTGCAGGCTCAGAGGGACGTGGAGGCATAGAGTCAAAATGACAAAATGATTAATCAGAAGTTTCCAAAAGTTGCTCCTGCTCCTACGCTCATGACAACTCATGCTCTCCTTTCTCTGCAAGAGGCAATATTTGGGAATTAATCAGATTTCTCTTGGCTCACATTACATCTACATCGTCATGCTCAGCTTGAGGCTGCGCAATACGCTCGGCTATCACCAAATAAGTGCTTGTAATTGGCTTCACTTGCTCTCCATAGGAATGAATGACGTCTGTTGGTCCATTCATATAAGGTCACTGGTTATGTTACAATAGACATTTTGGATGCCTAAAAGTCAATGAGTGTGTAATTAGAATAGAATAGAATGGAATATCTTTATTTGTCATTGTAATAAATACAACAAAATTAAATGCAGTCCTTGTCAATTGACTAACATCTATGAGGTAATATATGCCAAAATAAATACATAAATAACAAAAAAATTGCACATAGCCCTATTGACATGGATTGAGGTTTTGGGATCTGTATGTGAACTATGTACTTTTTGCAGCGTTATTTAACACACTTATTGCTGCTGGATAAAAGCTGTTTTGTAGTCTGTTTGTTTTTGTTTTCATGGACCTGTTTCTCCTGCCTGATGACAGTAGTTTGAATAGTGTGTGACCGGGGTGTGATGAGTCCTGTACGATGGTTTTTGCCTTTTTAATGCATCAGGACCTGTGTATTTCTTATAGGGAGGGGAGAGGGCAGCCAATGCTTTTCTGTGCTGCCTCTGTGACCCCCTGGAGCTTTTTCCTCTGTGCCACAGTACAGATTGGGAACCACACACAGAGACAATATGACATGATGCTCTCAATTGAGCAGCAGTAGAAGGACACCAGCAGCTTTTGGGGGATGTTGTTCCTCCTGAGCTCTCAGGAAGTAAAATCTCTGCTGGGCCTTCTTCACTAGCTCAGTGATGTGGGCTCAGTCAGTTCGTATAGATTATGTAAACATAATAGAAATGCTTGACAACTAGAAATAAAATAATATACTTTAGGAACAATAACAGTAGAGTTATGACCACAGTCCAGATTGTGTTGGAGGGATAATATAGCCTATAACTGTACGTACACACCGCCACAGACTTGAGCTTCCAAAGAAGCTCTGGACGCCCTGTCAAGGACGCTTGTCAAAAAAGTATAGGGAAGCTTTTGACGCTTTGGGCGCTTTTGACGTGGTATGATCAGACTTAAAAAAATAGGGCAGGACTAGCATACGTAGCCTTAAATATATTGTGAGCAAAATAATTGCATTCCCGCTTAAATCGAGGGAACATATTTCCATAAGAGTTGAACTAATCCTTATATGTGTATCACTGGATCATTATGGATCATCGGGAAGTTGTTGGGTTTGGTGCTGCTTTATTGTATTTGCGGAGAAGACGTCGACGTCGGGTTCAGTTGGGTTCATGACACACTATAGGACCGTCATTAAAGGACATCTATATTTCGATTGGTTGCTGGTCGTTAGCCGCTGAACCGCGTCATAGCTCATTACCATAAAGTTGAACAAACTTCAACTTTTCTGCTTGACGCTCTGGTCGCTCAACACGCCCAAAACGCGACGCCGACCTTGCAGCTGAGAGAAGCTGGCTTCCATTGAAAATGAATGAGTTCTGGTATCTTTGAAAGCTCAAGTCTGTGGCGGTGTGTACGTACAGTTAGACAGTCTGGTGTACAGCAGATAAAGGGATTTACGGGTGTAATGGTAGGAGCTGAGAGAGACAGGCTCATGCTGACAGTTTGTTAAAATTTTCTTGTTTTTCTCTTGTCATATTTGATGGATGCCTATGTAAATATGTTCAGGTGGATGGCAGGAATTATATATTGTATTTTCGTAAATGTTTTGCCTGTTGAGGCTGTGGTTACATGAGAATACATGATTTGGCAGAGGGTTTTATTTTTGGTACCGACTATGTCAGTGGTTGTTAACTCATGGATTCTCTCATATAAAATCATCTTAACCTTTGCAAGCCATGGTTACATGAGAATACATGAGTTGGTCAGGGTGTAAGTGGTTGCTACCATCATCCTCAGGGGACATCAGGTATGTATATTACTGTACAGGATGAGTAGTTTAATTTGGCCATCAGGCTTCGCTGTTACATGAGGATGCCTGCGTGGTTGAGGGGTTCTGTTTAGGGAGCCAGACGTGATGGTAATGGATAGTATCAGTGGTATGCATTGCATATGATGGTTTTGTGGTTTTGTGAATAGAAGCAATGTATTTTATATACACTATCATACTATGTTGGTGTGCCCTGAGGTGCAGAACTTTTCACCAAAGAATTGACTAAGTATGTGTTATGTTCATTATATATTCATTAAAGTGTTAATAATCTCACATAAGTATGTGTTATGTTCATTATATATTCATTAAAGTGTTAATAATCTCACATTGCGTTTTCTGTCTGAACCACTTGAAGCATTCGTTTTGTTGAGCTATTTTAATTGCTTTTGTTTGATTTGTTCATTGCAATGAGCTGAAAGTCTTTAAATGTTGACAATAAACTTGATTTGCAATGGGGGTTGAATGATTTTGATTACAACTGTAACTGTCAAAGCAATTTTTGAGAACTGTTGTTGTTAAAAGGGCTCTATAAAATTAATTTGATTGAAATTTAATTGTGCCCAGTTAAGGCAGACAGTATTAAATAATTTTAATATTAAAAAATAAGATTGCAGAAATATTTTTTCCTTCTTATATTCCTGCAGATCTACTGGTGGTAAAGTTTTCCTAAACTATAAGCAAAAGATTTAACCATCTTCAAAAGGTAAAGATAAGAAGTATTTTCCAGTACTATGGGATCTGTCTACCAACCCTTGTTTCTTTGTCTACACAAAATATCCCCTAACCCTTTTGTTTGGCCAGTCCCTAGCAGTGCTGCGGACCAGGTGGAGGATTAGGTATGGAGGAAAGGGGCGGAAGATTGACTGTGGAAGCGAATAAAGGCTCTTTGTTGTTGCTATGTTGAGGTGATCATGCAGGGTCGCCGTGGCGCTGTGCGTCTGTTAGGGGCCTCAGTAAAAGTCCTCACCACCACAGTAACCCAATATGGGCCATGAGGATGGCAGTGTTGACAAACCTGTCAGCCTGGGCCAGGGGGGAAACTGAGCCAGGTCTGACAAAGCAGAATCCTGCTCCAGTCCATCTTTGGTCCTTGCTTCAGGTAACTAGCCAGAGAACGTCAATGTAAATTGCTCATATTCTTTAAACTAAATGCTCACTAAATCTGTTATAGTATTCATTAAAGTCAAAACATGAATTGCAATTAAAAACAAGAAGGAAAATGTAGTCATGCCTATTTCAGCCGGGCCACGGGTAGAAGAGATTGTGATGAACAAGAGACGTGGCTTAATAGCAGTTATTTAGAAGCCAATGCTAGATTTCTTGTGAAAAGTGGCCAAGACTACGTTCCTGTAGACTCTCAAGGCAGAAGTTATCATTATCATTACTCAGGTACAGAAAAAAATAATTCTCAGTCAACTCTCATTTCAAGCAGAAGCGGCAAACATACAGTATATATTTATTTTTTTCTCCTCCAAATTTTCTCTTATCCTGCAGCTCTGCAGCTCTCTGCAGAGATCTGTGAGATGGCGAGGGGCGCACACATGGTTCTTTCAACCACATGTAATCCTAGCCACTGATTATTTTCTGAGAGTCCAACACGGAAGCCTTTAGGTGGATCATCCACGGGATGATTATGTTCACCATCAATACTTTGGCGATCTATCCCACAGGTTTCCAATCTAGACACAAGGAGTCACTGGAGAGCAACATAGCCAAATAGATAATCTGATTTATCTAACCCAAATCCCAGGTAGCGCTATGTCAATTTGCCTCTAGCAGGGGGCCCAGGGAAAGTCAGAGAATCCATAGTCAGGCTCGAACCCCTGACTATCATGACATAGACTGTCATGCAATGCAGCGACTTAGCCCACTACGCTACACGGACCCCCGGCGTCAAACAAATTTAACATTATTTTATTATAAAACAGATGTCATGGATGATATACAAACACCGGCCACTTCATTAAATACACCTAGCTAGTACCAGGTTAGATCCACTTTTGCCTGTAGAACTGCCTTAATTCTTCATGGCATAGATTCATCAAGGTGCTGGAAACATTCCTCAGAGATTTTGGATTAAGATCTGGTGACTGTGGAGGCCATTACTGTACAGTGAACTAATGAGTAATGTTCAAGAAAACAGTGTTCTAGAGACCAGTTGATGATATAAGCTTTGTGACATGGCGTGTTATCCTGCTGGAAGAAGCCATTAGAAGATGTGTACACTGTGATCGAAAAAAAGGATGTACATGGTCAGCATCAATACTCATGTTGGCTGTGATATTAAAACAATGCTCAATTGGTACTCGTGTGCCAAGAAAATATCCCCCACACCATTACACCACCACCAGCCTGAACTGTTAATACAAGGCAGGATGATCCATGCTTTCATGTTGTTTACGTCAAATTCTAACTCTTCCATCTGAATGTCGCTGCAGCAATCAAGACTCATCAGAACATGCAATGTTTATCCGATCTTGTATTTTCCAATGGTAGTAGGCCTGTGCAAATTGTAGCCTCAGTTTTCTGTTCTTAGAAGACAGAAGTGGCACCCAGTGTGGTCTTGTGCTGCTGTAGCCCATCTGCTTCAAGGTTCGGTTATTTGAGTTACTGCTGACTTTTAATCAGCTCAAACCAGTCTGGCCATTCTCTTCTGACCTCAACAAGGCACTTCTGCCCAGAGAACAGCCGCTCACTGGAAAGTTTTTATTATTCTGACTATTCTATGTAAATCCCAAAGATTCTCTGTAAATCCCAGTAGATCAACACTTTCTGAAACTCAACAACAGCCAAGTCACTTAAATCTCCTTCCCCATTTAGCTTTTAATGATTTTGCATCAGGTGACTAAATTCAAACGTTTTATTAGTTGAATGTTAAAATTTACAGAAGATATTTTTGTGTTGTTGAATGGACCATGTCCAAACATGAACGATGAACATTGAAAAAATAAATTGTGATCAGTGAGGCTTATCATCAGCTAATCTTTTTTGTTCCTGGACAGATGCTATACCCATTGTACTGGTTGGCAGTGTGTATCTACATTATTTAACAATTATTAACTTTCTCGGTCTGACAAAAATTTGACCGTAATAGCATAGCAATGTATTACAAAAAGCTGTATTACAGTATTCCCAAATATCTGTTACCGATGGGCTGGCAAGAAACTTAATGGGCCCTATTTTAAAGATCTGAAACGGATGTATCAAATGCGTAACGCAAGTGACATTTTGGGAGGGTCCCAGGCGCTGTTGCTATGTTACTGGCGGGATAAATGACTTTTGCGCCCCACGCAAATCTAAAATGTGTAGGTCTGAATTAGCTTCATTAGGCATAGGTGTGGTTTGGGCGTAACGTGCAATAAACCAATAAGAGCGTCATCTCACATTCCCTTTAAGAGCATGCGCGCTTGTTCCTTGGCGGATTGCTATTATAATTGTGGATTGCTATTGATTTTTCTTTTTTACAAAATGTCACAAGACATATTTTCCGATGTTTTGGGCTCACTCTCACTGAATCACGAGGTTATGAATGCCTGGTAATATTTTTGCAATGTAGTCTAACATTAGACTGAGGTTACTTTGCTTCCTCACTCTTCTGCTCTCCTCTCCCGTTCTGCTGATGGGGCATTTGCGTTAAGTGGCAAGCAACGACACATGCATTTCAACATCACATCTCCTTATGTCCTCTAATATTTCATCATTTATGTCATCAACACATCCATGATTCATGGACATGTTGTGTAAAACACAACAAGCCACAAAGAATGCTGTGACTTGAGTAGTGTAAAGTGCCTGCTGTGTATTGCTATCTTGAGGCATCGGAAAGTGATCACACCATTGACCAACAAATACCTGGTCTAAAGTAAATGGCGCAGCACGTCGTTGTTATTTTAACAGCAAATTAGTCAAATGCACACTATGCTTGTTGCATACACACAGGGAAGTGCAGTAGCACAGTACAAACACGCCTGGCCCTTAAAGGGAATGGGAGATGAATCTCTGATTGGTTTATTGCATGTTCTGCCCAAAACACACCTATGAATTAATGAAGACACTTAGTACAACCCTTTTAGACCATGCGCCCGGCGCAGGGAACCTTTTATCCGCTGTCAAACTAGCAAAGGTGGATTTGGACACGCCCAAAGCACACTTGCGCCATGCGATTCACGCCATGCGCTTAGGTCATTAAAATAGGGCCCTTACTGTGCCGTATGTTAATTCAAAAAACACTGCGTGTTCGTGTGTGTTTTCGATTAAACAGCATTTCACACACTGTTGCTGGCATTAGGCGGGATGTCCACTGAACATGTCGAATGCGTTGTGTTGCGCTGGATGTCATTAATTTTCAGTGGAGCAATCCGCAAGGATGCGTTTGCCTTGCGGGTTTGCGATGCGGTGCGCTCTGTGTGTCGCATACGTTCAAATTATTCAATTTGTGCGTTGCGACACCGTGCTGTTGTACAACCGAAAGGTAAAGTTTCCAACAGAACGAGTAGCACAACACGATAGTAACCGTCTTGCCTTGCGGAAGCAAATGTGCGTCAAGTCCACACTATGTGGACACTTATATCCGGTAAAAAGTAACGTGTGCTCAAATCTGACATGTCCAGTGGACATCTTGCCTTATAAATGGTGTCATCATCAGCCGTGTCTTTAATGGATAGCGTTGTCCCCTTCACAGCCCCCTATCCAAGTGGGGATTCCCCTCAAAGATGGCAGAGTTTGCCATAAATGCATCGTGGCTTGAGCCAGGGTAATTCACAAAGACATGGGTGATTTTACTATTAGCATCGCAAATTACTTGTATGTTGATTGAATGGGTTCCGTTGCGGTTGATGTATATCACTGCGAATAAATACTGGGAGACTCAGCAGAATTTGCAATGGCAAGTATGGATATGCCATCCAGGAGGAGCAGGACTGCCTGTGCAACTTGAATGGGCTGCAGTTACCGCCTCATGCTACAAGTAATGACAAGGACACTAGCAAATGCAAATCTGAAGAAGAATCAGTCAGTAAGAACAAGGAGAGAGCAATTGTCTGTGGCCACCACCTGCAAAACCACTCCCCTTTTCTTACCGGCAAGTACTGGTGACCTGCTTTGGCTAAGGGCATGAAGATATATGTCTCCACCTGCTCTGCCTGTGGCCAGAGAAAAGTGCAGCGACACCTCACGTCATGTAAATTGACACCTCATGTCATGTAAATTACCTGTGGGCGTTCAGCTGCTGGAGCTTGGGGTACTGTAACATCACCATCTCCTGTAGATTCCCCTGCTGGCTAGTCACAGCTCTGGCGCTCAATGTCTCTGGTCTTCTGAGATCAGCCTTAGTATTATTCAAGTGGTTTTCATTAATAAACCCTGTGCTCGAACACTACGACCTGCTTCTTATTCCTCACTCAACCGATCATTACACACTCTTAAAAATGATGGGTTAACAATAACCCAACGTGGGTTGTTTTATAACCCAACCGCTGGATCAATATTGCACCGGACCAATAGTAGTTCATTTGACCCAGCAAGATGGGTTGGTCATTTTTAACCCAACAGATGAGTTAAATATTCTACCCAAATGCTGGGTCAAATTAAATACAATTCTGGGTTGATTCAACTACATATTTGTTATATAGGTTGGTAACTCGTTAGTAATTGAAAAGGGCATGGCACATCTGGTATTAATTTTATTAAGATATCTTATAGAGGGGGTGGTGTTCATTCAGATTTTTGGCCAACCGTTATAGACAGTGTTGTTCCATTTGATATGGTTAAACTGTTACACAACAGAATAAGCATTAGTGAACAGCCTCACACTCCGGTACAGTTTGTGGCAGTTTATACACCTTAAGTTGGTTGTGAGCAGTCATTAACTCAGAAGAAGAATAAGCATTATATTGGTGTCCTGTTTTTAATTTGATGTCATGATATGCTCCAACACCAGATTCATTTGTATAGATGCACCTTTTTTCTAGCCAGGCAAGTGGCATTTTAGCTGCTGATTTGCAGCAAAACCCTGGGACATAAAAGCCCTACAAGCAAATGTACACCAGAATAGTGGACTCACACTTGCTGGAATGTAGACAGAGTATGAACTTTCGCAAATGGGAGTTGTCAACTCATATCTGCAATCAGAAGAATCACAGACACCTGCACACAGCTACATTTTCCTAACAAAACTGTATCTAAACTGGAACGGTTTTGTCATCATGGATGCAATAAGTCAAATGAACATGTTACACTTACTTTTAATGCTAATCACTTAAACTTGAATGGCAGTGAAATAACTAAGTAATTGATGTACCATCCATGTACAAACATTAAGGCAAATGCACAAAATAATGTACCTGCAGTAGAGACTGCTGGGAAATATGATCAGTATATATTGATTTGTAAATGTTTTTTACTTTAATAGGTAATGCAACAAAGACAATTTGAATTAGACATGTAGTGTACACAAACCTTTTGTTATTATTTGCCTCGCTGGATGACCAGTCAGGTTCTGTGCTGTGACGAGCGCTCGGTGTGTGGTCTCTGGTGGACGTGGACTCTGGTGATGATCTGATGACGGTCGAAGCACAAACAACCCACGTGCTGGGTCAACCAATGTATGTTGGGGTGATGGATTTTGACTCAACACATGAGTTGCACAAAATAACCCAACATTCATATAAATAACCCATAATGGGATAAACATTTCCTAACCCAGCGGTTGGGTAGATTAAATAACCCAGCATTTTTTAGAGTGCAATGTGCCGTCAAAATGTGGTATTTCATTTACTAAAGATCTCACATCTTGTTAATGTTCTCATGACTTGCTTCCACCCTCTAACCATCATCTCATTACAGCAGCCTCATTATTTGACTGAGTCATCTTAGCTCTGAACACTGACTACATTATTAGAGCTTTTAGACCCTCTAAAAAATCTATGGTGTTAGGAAGATAAATCACTCTCAATATCTAAAGTCTGTGCCAGAGGCCTGTGTAGCGGCCCAAGCTCCTGACCACATACATACTAAAACTGGGTTTGTGTAATGATAGTCAGTGTTTTGAACCTATGGCTTTGCCTGGAACCTCCAGCACGAGACAGTGCAAATTGACATAGCACTGCCTGGGATTTGGGATAGATAAATTGGATTATCTACCTTTCCACCCGATCAAAATCTTTTCATGACCCAAATCTGTTAGAAAAGAACATACATAAAAACCTGTTTATTCCCACTGGTCCACAAAAGTGACAGATTTGTTACTGATTTAAAAAAAATCATTGTTGATTTTTTAATGTTTAAGAACAGTTGGGGATTAAAATGGGTTAAGTAATGAGTGAATACGCTATTGTTCTGGCCCCCCTTGGAATCAATCCTTAAATGCTTTTGTTTCACACACCATAATACAGTCCATTTAACACCATAATCTAAATTTGTATAATTTTGGTTTAAACAGGCAATCATGAGGCAGTAAATACAAGTAATTACAATGTATTTTTTCACTCTGGATTGATAATATCATTCACATAGACAGACAGAAGTGTTTCAAGCATCGCCTGTGACAATGGCCACATCTGTTTTCTCATGCCAACCTCTGTGTTTAGAGTTGTCAGAGTGTTTTCAATACAAAGTAAGTCGCAAAGACTTTAAAAACTGAACTGTCCCTCTGGGCCTTGGTTAAACATAATATATCATATAGGGAATTGAATGTCATTTGGGACCCAATTGCCCTCACGCTGGCCTCATTATAGGCATTATAATGGCTCTCATATGACCAGCAGCCACGTCCTCTGGCACAGCAGTGATTACATTAAGAAACTGATTGGCTCAAAGTGAAAAACATAATATCTGAGGCACCATCTACAATATGTACTGCAAATCATGTTTTTTCCACAATCATGTTTTAGCCCATAAATGTATTACTTAATAATATTAATTAAGAATATAAACATAATGTACACTAACGAAACATATTGCTACATACACTACAAGACTAAACAGCAGTATTTAATCCTAATAGGTCTGCTTTCTAAACAAATTACCAATTAGTCAAGAGTAAGTCTACATACTAAAACATTGTTCAGATCTTGACATGAGGTCCTATGGCCAATCACAGCTGATCAGATGTTAGTCATATTCAGGAGTACAGTTGTAAATAACAGAAAATACCCTGTGGCAGGCTTTTATCCATCCAGATTTGAATAACAAACTTTATCATCGCTTTTATCTGTTTGTGTGCTGAAAAGGAAAGACCTTTTTAGCACACAAACTGATGAAAGCGATGACAAAAATTTTTTACTAAAACATTCTGAAGGCTGGCTGGTCTTTGATGGTCAAATGTGTCAAGACACTTTGAAATTCCTGAGGAAACAAGAAATAACACAGCTCAGCAGAGCCAACATACCAATGGGGGGAAAGAGAATTACACTTATTGTCCATTGTGCGTCTACCTGCCGACAGACAAACAGAAAGCAGGGGGGTTCATGTTCTCATTTACCCTACACTCTACAACCCTAAACACTGTCTAGGGGCTGAGTTCGAAATATCCCTTATTCATTACATCAAGTGCATTACTTCAGACTAAAACTATATGGGACCCGGGAGCTAAGTAGTGTACTATCTAGCTAATGGGTGCCATTTCTGTTCATCTAGTTTGTCGGTGACATCCATGGACAAAATCAGTACCTTTCTTATGTGCAAAGATACCACTTTTCTCCACAAATGTTCTTTTTTATACATGGTGCACCTGAACCAACCTGTCCTGTGAATGGAAACTATTAGACACATTTAACACTACAGTTGTTCACCACTTAATGAAAAATATTGAAAGATTTCAATATTCAATATATAATATATATATTCAATATATATATTCACTATAAAACAGCAACATTTTCACTGTCAGGGCTTGAGCAATTTTTGCTAGCTAAATGCCTCCAACAGAGGCCTGCCAATGTTTCATAGTGAAATAATAAGGGTCTTCCGTTGAGAATACAATTTGTTTAATCAGTTTGCCAGGAAGGAAGTCTGACCTCAAATCAGACCTCTGAGGCCTGGCCATCCATGTTTTTAAGAGGGGAATCCATCTAAGCTGGACCCTAGCTGTTGCCTCTGTAGTGATCACCTGAATCTAAGCCTACTGCACTGTGGAGTAGCCAAAGATACACTACTTTTTTTAGTGGATTTCTCTAGTTTTGGTAATTAGAAATAAGTCAAACAACACAACTAACTGATCATAATTTAACTGATTCCATGTAGCCCACAAAATACCAACAATTTAAATGCCTCATAAAGGCAACACATTTACAGCTAAATACCAAAAAGATACTTTGACATTTTTGGAAAATACAGTGACATGGATAGAACAGTTAGGGCATAATAACTATGCTCACTAATCAAAAAATAAAGTATAATTACATAAAACTAGAAAGAAATCAAAATAAATCATTGGTTAAACCTTAAAACTAAAAGTGGGATATTCCAAAAAACAGAGAAACCTGATCATCTCTAATCCAGGAATACATTCAAACTTTTACCATTATTGTTATGACGGAGAAGGGAGATTGTAAACCATAAAGAAATTCAGAGAGTAACAGGAGAAAAGCATGATAAAGAAGCAAAAGAAATTGAAATCCGCTTTTGTTAAGACACATCCACAAGTATGGTCATTGTTTTATGGTCAATATCTGTAGACCTACATGGAATTTTCAATCGTTTAAAAGGCTGCAGAGATTGCTGAGCAATTGGCTGACCACTTAAAACTAGTGACTGCTCAGTGACCCATGCAATTTGACTTCAGTGCTAATCCGTCTACTGAGATGCAAACAGTTTATGGAAACTGACAAAGAGGGGCTGGTAGGATCTGTTTGTATTTGAAGTATAAAGAACAAAACTCAGAATTTTAAGATTTTAATGTATCTGAGAGAAGAAATAGTGTTTAATAATCATAATTTTATAATCCCATTGTCTGTCAACTGTACAATCTAGGTCAACCAAGTGTCTTAAAGTCTAGGCTTTAGTTTAAATATAAATTACCTCAAATTGGGGTCTCATATTGGTCTGATATTGTTCAGTGTTTGATAAAAAATGTATGCAGATTACACTTAAGTAATAACTGTTGTACAGTATATTGTCAATAGTCCACAAATGCCTTGTGCCTTATTGTGTGACTTCTGTTTTAATATTATAAAAATAACTGTAATGTCCAACATTTTTTTATTATCAAAAGGTACAAAGTTTATACTTACATATTCGCCTGACCATAGAATGCAGAAAGAAAGGGCACTTCAACATTCTCATGGAGCAAGGGACATTAAAAAGATGTCCTACTTTTTCAGATGATGTTGTAAAGTCTGTCTTTAAAATATTTTCTAAGGGTGTTGTTTGTTTTGTTTAGCTGCACAATTATTCCTAATTATGTTCCTTAACCAAAAACATTATTGTGGCTGAACCTAGGTACCGGTACTTCACCGACCTCTGCCCCATAAATTGCACATTTTTTTACGAGAATCCTATGGGGGGGAGGACAATAACAAACATTTTACCACCCATCGCATTCTGTAAGATGACACCTGATTGACACAATTGAGTATTACACAGTGGCCAGCTAGCCATGTTTGGCCACATAAACCAATCACCTGTGCTGCTATGTGCTTCATTGTCTGTTGTGGTAACCTGGCATGAGCTTCTGTATAAAAAACATCATGGATGCATTCTGGCTGCATCAGCATTGGCATGGCAATAGCACAAGTGCTGTGTCAACTGTTTAAAGCTTTCTTGGCCTGTAAGTAATCTGAGATGCACACCCTCCATTCTGTCCCTCGTATTTAGTGCATGCTTTCAATACGTATAGAGTTCTACCACTAGCATTACCTTTACACCAAGTAAAATTCTGGGTATGTAGAAATGGACAGTAAGATTGTACAGTAAGCATCTAATCTTAGCTATTTTACCAGGTAAGTAGACTGAAAACACATTGTCATTTAAGCATTCACAGCAACTACCTGGAAAATGTTAATTGCCTTGATCAGGGACAGAATTACTGAATTTTTACCTTGCTACAATTCAGTTACTGGACAGATGCTGGAATCACAAGGCTTCCTTCTATTATCTATTAATTTTTCTTTCCATCTTCTGTCAATCCTCTCTTTTACCCCATCCCCTCTCTCCCTTTCTCTGGTTGCACTCGTGAGTGCCAGACTGTAGACCAGGCAGACTGAGTTATAGAGCCTCGTCCAGTCCTGCACGGCCAGTGCAGATTTGATGTATATTAGTCTTGCAGAGTCATCACTCTTTGGGAGCCTGCCCTATAGGCATGCCATGGTATAGAGGAAATTAAAACATCAGTTTGTATCAAGGAGAACCTTTAGGGTTAGTGGCGTGGTGTGAGGGGAATATCAGTGTATTACACTGAGTATTCTCCAATACAGTACAATGGTCTCATGTTGCTCAAGGTCACTTGTATGCCAAGATTGTGAGATTAAAGGCCAGTATGAAAAGGTATGTCTCACTACTGTACGCCACTGTGTATAAAGTCATCTGCTATATTGGTCACATGTAAATCAAACAAAATCTACTTAAAAGATAAAAGTACCTAAACTCCAGGAATGTACAGGCCTACAGTATTTTTTTGTATGTGTATTATGTGTAGCGAAGAAGAGTGTTTTCACGCTGAAAAACCCAAACAACTTAACACAATGTGCCTTAAAAAGTTGTATTAAAAGATAAATAATTAATAATTAGATAGGTCAACATTATTTCTTAATTTTTTTATCAAGCTCTGCAATTAAAAAATATATAATGTGATAAATACAATAACATTTTATTAACCTTACATTCAGGTTTTTATGTTTTTCAGTGTCTTTGGTATTTTAGGTTTGGTCAAGAGTTTAACATTTTTACCCACATCAAATTCTCTTTATTCTGAACTCTTTTCTCATTTCATCAGTAGGTATTGCAACATAGGACTGGCCTGATCACTCAAAATCCGAGCTCCTGCCAAACATTTGATGGTAGTTTCTTAACCATAAGGAGTCTGTAGCTGAAGATCTCCCAGGTAACCCTGGATGGGAATATGTCTGAAACATTTTGTTTCAGTTCAGAGATACTGCTGAGTTCAGCAAAAGCCAGAACACATGTTGGTAAAGCAGCATTTTAAATAACAAGTTTTATCTGTAACCAGGCTGTTCTCATGGCGATATGGACAGAATCGTACAAAATCATTAAAAAACATCCGTCTACATGTGACGTTTCTGGAGGCAGGAAAACGAATGCCTCATACGTTTATGAAACATAATATTATATTATCATATCATCACTGAACTAAATGTTCCCCAAGTGCTTTAAGATGTAAATGATTGGTCTATTCTTGGAAGTGTTCTGGTAGTTTCAGAGTTTCAATACGTAAAAAAACTCACATTTTGATTGGCCGTATCGTAAGTCTGCGTATGAAGTGTGGCAAAATGTTTATTATGTACAGTTACCTACGTCTTGCCATGAGAATGCAATGCTCTATCAGTAGTGAATGCAAACTGTTCAAACAAATCAGGTGGAAAACACCCAAGTAAACTAGTTTGACCAGTATTCAAAATGTGTATCAGTGTGGTGATATGCACTAACTAACCATGATGAACAAGATGCCAAAACAGAGTTCTAGAAGCATCTGCAGGACATGCTTGACAAGCTACAGAGAAGACACTACAAATATCATGGGAAACATGAATGCTGAAGTGGGTAATGATAACAATAATTTCATCATGTGCAAGGAGTTCATGTGCAAGGATGAGATATGAAATATTATGAACCAAAATTATGTTAAGACTTCAATGAATAAGCACCATCATTACAAAGACAGAATATCAATGAGGGAGCACCAATAGTTCTACATCTGCCTGTCCAACAGATTCCAGGTGGTAACAAGTCTTAAAGATTGTAACATATAGAGGAAATGTGAAAGCAGGCCAAAAACTTGCAACTGAAAAAACTTTTTTTGTGCTCCTCCAGGAAGTAAGCTAGCATTCAGTAAAGATTAAACACTGTAAAATGTACATTATTTTACAGGCTAAAAGCAATATCCTGCCACTTGACTTATTCCCTGTATCTCCCAGTGAAGCAACAGTGAATTTTCTAGACTGCAAACTATACCCAAATAAACCAACCTATGATCAACAAATTCTACTATCCTGTGTAAGTTTTCTTTGCACTATTGGAGAATGTTTCCCCAATGTTTTCGCTTCTCTTCCAATTTCTCTTCCAAGCATTTGATAAGCACAGGGTCCACTTTGGGGTCAAACTTGTTAGCGAACCAATGACCATAATTTAGCAACCACCTTAGCTCTGCAGCCCCATAGATACAAACACTTCGCATATGCGTCCCCGTGCAGGGAGGGTAGAGAGATCCTTCCAGATAATTCCACTTCACTAATCGCGTTTTACTCTTCAAGTCTGTAATGTCCGGGGCAGACAGGGCGATCTCTCCCGGTACACCAGGGAGTCTTGTTAGCGTTGCCCAGAAGTGTTCATCTGGAGAGTATGTGTCAACTGACCATTCCAGTAGGTCTTTTGCCACTTGACTGGTTGCAATGTGATCGACAAACTTTCGCGATAGGACAAAGTATGCACTGCCAATGAAAATCTCAATTCCATGTGGTGGAGGCGCTTTGGCATACGTGGTTCGAACAGGTAAGCGTTGGTACTCGTAGGGCACTTCCTTTAGCTGGTGCTGGAAATGGAAACGTTGTTGTTTGAGCTCACTAGGACGGGATGTCTCCAGCATGTTGGAACCATTCAGTGCCCGCAGCTCTGACACCAGCTCACGGTTGGACCTAGAAGAGGAGACAGCATCATCCTTTAAGTTTTTTAACAATTATTCACCTGTCACAGTAAGTGGAGACCAGGGTAAAGTCAAAGCTGCAGGAACACACTAATCCAGTACTCAAAGGTCAACTTGATGAGTTGTATAAAATGTTTGCCCTAAAGTAGATAACTGCTTGCATGTGAGAGAGTTCTACTCCCTTTTTCATAGGCCTTGGTTTATGATGTAGGTTGATTTGGTATCTTTATTGGCACATCTGTCTCAGTCAGCTGTGTGCATAAGAAGAAATAGATTGTGAACCTCCTCCATTAAAGGAGAATTTCCGGGCGATTTCAAAACATAGTTCTGTTGTTTGCATATCTGTCAATTGCTGTCAGTAGTGTTAATAACTCAAACAATCTGTATAGCCAAAATCGTGTTTACCTTTGCTGCTAGTATACAACAATTATGCATTTACGGGGCAAGTTATAAAACCTGCTATGAGCCTCTAAACATGTTCAAAATGTCATTACTAGTCCATATTCATTTGCAGTGATTCAATAGTGAACACAGCGAATTTGAACAAATCAGTCCGTGTACATACCTCGATTTATTTGCCATTTTCCAGTGAAATCCATACTAGTCGATTGTCAAAGTCATACAATGCATTATTATTATTATCATTATTATTCCAAAACTTATTTTTTCTGCAAAAAAAAAACAATTTACTGTGGTTATATCAATATAATATAGCAAGTTAGCCAGGTAATCTGACACCCCTTCTTTGGATGCTCACAGACTGAGACTACACTGTTGCTTAGTTACCTACGCTCATGCGCGATAACTCTTGAACTCTTGGGAGCTGTGAAAGCAAGTGTCAGGTTACAGCTTATGTTGTGAAAGTAGTTTATAGACCATGGCAAATAGTTTTTTGCAGAAAAAAATATGTTTTGGATTATTGCATTGTATGACTTTGAGAATCGACTAGTGTGGACTTCACTGGAAAATGGCAAATAATACATGGTATGTACACGGACTGATTTGTTCCAATTCGCTGTGTTCACTATAAAGCACTGCAAATGGATATGGACTAGTAATGACATTTTGAACATGTTTAGAGGCTCTAAGCAGGTTTTTTAACTTGCCCCGTAAATGCGTAATGGTTGTATACTGGCAGCAAAAAGTAAACCCAATGTTGCCAATACAGATTGAGTTATTAACGCTACTGACAGCACTTCAGATATGCAACGGTACACAGAAGTCACGGTTCGGTTCATACCTCAGTTCAGACATCACGGTTCGGTACGAATTTGGTTCAATGGGGGGGAAAGCTAAACAAAAATGCAGAACGCAATTCTTTTTATTGTGCATGCCTCAAGCTGTACCATCTAGTGTCATACAGTTTCTCCCCTAAGCTAGCACATCTGGGTGATTGCGTCTGATATCCGTTAGCATGTTAGATGTATTTCCACTCACATACCCAAAGTAACGTTCCCCAGTTCCTCTTTCCTGAATACTACAGCTTCCCTATCCATCACCCAAATTCCTATCACCCTGCTGCACTCCACTCTCCATATATACCAGCACTTTCCAGTTCCTCTTCGCGAGGTATTGTGAGTATTCTTTCTTCTAACTGAGCATTCTATTCTTGGATTGTTATACTGGCCTGACCCCTGCATTGTGTATTACGTATTCTGCCTTGGATTATCCCCTGTACCTTTGCTTGATATATACTGCCTTGTTTCCGAATATCCTGCCTGACTGAGAACCTGATTAGTGTACCGAAGTCTGCCTGTCTGACTACCTGGATTTGTTAATGGAACTCTGGCTGTCTGACTACCTGGATTTGGTAACTGAACCGTATACTCACCCTGCATTTATTGTATCCTGCTATATACATTTACTGTACATCTATTTTTGTACAGAATAAACATTATTATCATTATTAACCTATTCTGGGAGTGAATAGTTACACCCAACAGCTGCTGAACAATGCTGACACACAGTCCTCATCTTATCCACCACTCTATCACCTGTACTACTGTAACCGATACATACAATCTATGACTACCTGACTGACAAACCGAAGTTTTCCCAAACTTGCGATCTTAGAGGTTGGCGGGTCCTCTATCTCTTGTGGGTCGCCACCAATACTCGTCCTTAGTGCTGACTCACTCACCGGACCGTCGATCTGACAAACTGCATACATAGATGGAGCTCGGCTACTTAGCTTCAGAGCTAAGGCGGGGCTATAGATTAGGTGTCCATAAACAACTCAAATATCTAACGGTAGTTCCGCATTACATTAATTAATTTGCATGTGAGTTTAATTTATTTTTATACCGTGTTTTCTCTGTTTAAAATCATGCACTGAACCGTGATGCCCATACCGTTTCGGTTTAATACGAATACATGTACCGTTCCACCCCTAGTAGAACGTCATGGAGTGAAAACAAAACATATTTCTCTTTTACTGACCAGCTTACAAAAGCTATAGAATGTGGTTCATGATATAAAGAAAATTTGGAAAAGCAGTTTAGATGCAACAATGATTTCCTACTCTAAAATGTGCTTACTTTTCCATTTCAACAGGAATTACATTGAGGAAATGAAGAGTTGTTCTTCCAATAGAGATTTGACAAATAGACAATTTCTCTTCACGTTTAAATGGGCATTCTCATAAAATGATGAAGATCAAAAAATGAAAATGTCATGTGTCTTGCCACTTGTTGTGCAATTAAGTCACTGTTTGAAAGACAGTGATTGGAGATCAATTGTTTCAATGAAAGATTTAAATAGAAATTACAGAATAAAATATTGTTATATAAGAAGGACAGGCTACAGCATAAAACAGGTAAGCTTTTTATTTAGTAAGAATGTGTTGGAAGATCAAAAAACACAAGCTAAGAGATTTTGCATTCCTAATTAACCAATGCTAACCTCTGAATAATGCAATAACTAGTACAATAAATACCAGTGGCGTGCTGTGGAGTGACATTTAGGCCTTCACTGGCATTCTGCTAGCAACACTAAAAGTGATGTCATGGGTCTGGTATAAAGAGAAAACCTTCAAAATAAAGCCCAAATGTCAATGCATATCAAAGTGTATAATTCCTTAGTAAGGTTGTCTATAATATAGTAGTACAGTAGAATTGTCTATATTTCTGCATAAATATGACCTAAAACATCATTTGATTTTCACACCAATCCTAAAAGATGATATAGAGAACCCAATAAAATTGATAATTTTCATTAATAAAAAAATGACCAGGTATAATATTTGGTCTCATATGATTAATTGGGTTCTCTTTATCTTCCTTTATGATTTGTGTTTTCAGGTCATATTTATGCAGAAATATAGAAAATTCGATACGTTTCACAAACATTCGAGCACCATTGTACAAGCTTTTTTTTAAATGTATAAATAAATAAAATCAATAAATCCAATAAATATATACTGTACATATTGATTGACATTATGTTACTACTGCCACAGTCTGTGGATCTTAAGTCCAGACTGGGGGAAACAGAATGGTATCACACAATGGTATCAACACTTTGGAGTGGATGACCATGCCAGGAGGACATTGATCAGGGAAACTACCAAGAGGCCAATGGTAACTATGAAGGACCAACAAGTCCTTCACACACATGAAAGGAGCCTCTATTGAAAACGGGCCACACAGTCTTCTTTGTACTTTGCAAAAAAACACTTGGAAGATTCTAATGCCATGTGGCAAAACGTTTTATGGTCAGATGAGACCAAGATTGAAATTTTGGACTGAACTGAAAGTGTTTTGTTTGGCGAACACAAAACCAAACACAGCACACCACCCAAAACACACCATACCTACTGTGAAGCATAGTGGTGGCATCATTATGTTGTGGAGTGTTTCTCGTCAGAGGGGACTGGGTAATTGATCAGAATTGAAGGGTAAATGGATGCTGCTAAGTAAACACAAATTCTTTAGGAAAGCCTGCGGCCCTCTACTAGACAACTGAAGATGGGCAGGTGGTTCACCTTCCAGCACAACAATGACCCTAAACACACTGCCAAAAACACTACGCTGTTATTTAAGGATAGGAAGGTGAATGTCCTCCAGTGGCCAAATCAGAGCCCTGAAATAAATCCAATTGAAAATCTGTGAATGGACATAAAGACTACAGTCAATCGCTGCTCACTACAATATTTGACTGAACTCAAACAATTCTATAAGGAAGAATGGGGAAATATTTTTTTTCTTTTATCAAGTATCCGAATGTGTAAATAAATATTTTTTATGGATTTTGATTTTAGGCTGTAAGACAAAAAAGTTACTATTTCAAGGGGATATGATGATTTTCTATAGGCTTTGTACTCTCTCTCTCAATCACACAAACACATGGAACAAATGTCCCAAAGCTTGAGGAAGAGAGGGCAGGTCTCCCATACAGCAGCAGGTTAGGGAGAAAGACGTTTAACTGCCATGGCAAAACTATGTAGCTGTAACGTGCAGGGTGGTGGTGAAATGGAAAGAGGGAGTCCAAGACGGATTTGGTTGGTTTTGTATCGTTAACTTGTCAGGTTGCTCAGGAACATATGCACAACAGTTATAATGCAGGGTACCACCATGTGTGAGTGGCATAAGAATATACGTTTGGAGCTGACTTGCGCTATCCTACTCTCATTCTCGGGCACATAGCTTACTCGTGCTCTCTGCAGTGGCACGGGACACTGGTAGCTTCCAGTACAAACAATCACGCACGCATAGACTTTACAACACACAGGGACTCCCTTTTCACAGAATACCCGAAGTGCAGTTCCTGGAATTCCAAACAGCGAACAACTTCCACACGATACTCCAAACAATAATCGACAACCTCTTTTTCAGTCTGCCCAGCTTATGGGGCGCAGATGGCTCAGTGGGTAGGGAGTCAGACTTGTAGTCAGAAGGTTGCCAGTTCGATTCCCAACTGAGCCAAATGTAGTTGTGTCCTTGGGCAAGACACTTTACCCTAATTGCTCCCAGGTCGTTGCTGTAAATAAGAAATTGTTCTTAGTCAACTTACCTGGTTAAATAAAGGTTAAATAAAAAATGAATAAATATGCCGTGGCCTAATCAGGCATGACTGACACAGCTGCAAGCCATATCTAATCAGAGCACAGCATACAGCAGGAACAGACTGAGAGAGAGGTGTGCCATCTTAACGAGCCATTGACCTACTTTATTAAACAACCAAAACACCATGCCATTGCACTGAAATGATAAAGAATAAACAATATAACAATAGAAATACACATAGAGTCTGATCTCAGTTCATGGTAATGCCAGCCCTCACTAGCTGGATGTTACAGTAGCCTAGAAGTGGATTATTGTGCCGTGAATTACAAATGATAGCTAAAATATGATAGTGTAATCACTAGATTAACAAGAATATACAGATATTTGAGCAATTGATGTGCAGTGACAAGTCAGGCTATTTAAACAGTAGAACAATTATATATAGATAAAATCTAATTTTTTTACCTGAGGGGGAAGTCCTGGCCACAGAGGTTAATGACATACTTCCACTTAACCTCTGACCTCTCCAGCAGGTCATTAACACAGTTGAGGTCTGCCTTTAGCCTACTGATGTGGGCATACTGCACAGACTCCAACTTAGAAGCTATGAACAGGTTGGGGAAACATTGAGCCATGTTCCTCATTGCGGCTATAAAAGTCTGTGATGACTAGAAGAAGAAGGGAAGAACATATCAATTATCCATTCAGAACAAATGTCTTCTGCTGTACTAGAGATCGACCTATTATGATTTTACAAGGCCAATACCGATTACAGATTGTTGGGAGATCAAAAAAGCTGATTATGATAACTTGGCAGATTTATAATAAAGAATTACAGTAATATTTATTTATGCAGTAAATCATATTTTACTAATGGCCATATTGAGACTTGTATTTTAAATACCAAACCCTTGGGTATTGCCAAAAAAAGATTTAGTCTGTGCATTTTGATAGTTATACAATTATTAACCAATCAGTTTTGGTGCTGACAACCTGAGTAAAGGCACACATTTCTGATGGAATTACCAGATGCACTTAATATTATAACGTAGGCATATGTAATTCAATGGAAATGCAGGTTAGAAATCACCAATTGGCTTAGATTTTGTTATTGTACATGCACCGAAATGCAATGTATTTGATATTACAGAGTTTGGGTTTCTACTGATGTGTCTAGAGATTGCTGTAATTAACATTTTATATCATAAAATGTTTGTCAAATAATTATTGCATTCCCATTTAGAAGTAATATGGTATTTCTGTTTCTATTAGCTGCAATAACCTCTAATCAATATACAAAAATGACAATGACTAGAAATATAACGAAGTCAATAACTGAGAAACATAGGATTTTGTCTCACTTAACCTCTGAAGGATCAGGCCCTGAAAACATACCCAAATTGAACCACTTGTTATATTACACCTGAAGTAAAGAGAGGCATATGGTTGATATTTTTAAAAGGAATGACTTTGGAATTTGTGGATATGTTAAAATAATTTAGAATAAAAGTAAGTACACAGTGAATCTGGCACAAGATGAAAGAAAATACATTTTTTTTTTGTGTTTTTGTTTTTCTACATCCTTAGTCAAATGCAAATTAAAGGCCATATATTGAAATTGGGGGCTGGAATGATAGATTTATAGTCAAGGAGCTATAGACTATTTTGTTAGAGGACCCCAAGTGTCCCACAAGATTGTGCCCAAATGTACCCAAATGCCCAAATGAATAATTTTCATATAAATAACTATAAAAACATGATATGGTTATAAAACAAAATATAAAACACACATTTTATGTTTTTAACTGAAACATGGCTAGAACAAAATAACAGTGCTAGCATTCTGATTAAGGCAGCCCCCCCCCAACTATAACTTTATTGATGTATGTAGATCTGGAAAAAGAGGTGGATGGGTTGCTGCTATATTTAAAAATATATTTCAGGGGAAACAGATGTCACTTAGTGATTTTCCATCATTCGAATACCTTTGTGTTGTATTGAAAGGTTCTCCCAGAGTTCTCCTGTTAATTATTTACAGGCCACCAAAAAATTCTGCACATTTTTTCGATGATTTTACTGAATTATTGTCTAGCATCTCTACCGACTTTGACTGTCTAGTTATAACTGGTGACTTTAATTTTCATACTGACGATTTGAATGACAAGGGTGCAAAAGAACTTTTGACTATTTTAGACACATTTGAACTGTCTCAACATGTGAAAGAGGCTACTCATTGTAAGGGACACACCCTGGACCTGATTATCACAAAAGGTCTCATTGTTTCGGATGTTTTGGTGACTGATCTTTCACTGTCTGACCACTTTTGTGTTCTCTTTAATATTTCTTTCATTCCCGACACACAAACAAAATCAAATACTGTCAAAAAACTGTACATTAATGAACATACTAATGTACTCTTTAAAAATGTCATCTCCTCGTTACCACCTCTAATCCCATGTCATGCTGATAATCTTGTAAACAACTTTAATTTCAAAATTTTGAATGTCATAGATAACATTGCACCTGTTACGGTTAAAACCAGTTCTAGTAAGCAAAAGGCACCCTGGAGAAAAGCTGCTGTTGTAACAGCCCAGAGAAGAGAGTGCAGGAAGGCTGAATGAATCTGGCGGAATACAAAACTTCATATTCACCATGACATCTATAAAGAGCGCCTCCAGGCCTACAATTTGAACTTAAAAAGTGCTAGAGAAACATTCTTCTCCAACATCATTAACAACAACACTAATAAGGCAAAAACCCTATTTGAAACTGTTGACAGACTGACCAACCCCCCAACACAAATACCACCCGAAATCCATTCCACGCAGAAATGCAAAGAGTTTGCGTTCTTTTATACTGATAAAATTGAAGGCATCAGGCGCGCCATTAATATCTCAAACAAAATTGTTGGATCACCACCCTATTTAGGCAATAGTAACACAGCAATGATGGCTAGCTTTAATGCCATAGACTCTCAAACTCTAGTGGAAACGGTGACAAATCTAAAACCATCCACCTGCTGTCTTGATGCTCTACCTACCAACTCCTTTAGGAAGGTTTTTGACTGCCTAGCAACAGACGTATTGCAAATAGTTAATAACTCTATTCAGACAGGCCATTTCCCAAAAGCCTTCAAAACTGCAGTTATTAAACCTCTCCTAAAAAAGCGGAGTCTAGATGCCTCTATTATCAACAACTACAGACAAATTTCAAATCTACCTTTTATAAGTAAAATAATTGAGAAAGTTGTCCTACAACAACTTAATCACTTTCTGGCTTCAACTGGCTGCCACGACAACTTCCAGTCAGGATTTCGAGCTCTTCATAGCACAGAGACGGCTCTTATTAAAGTTGTAAATGACATCCGTCTTACACAGACTCTGGCAAAACTTCAATATTAATGCTATTAGACCTCAGTGCTACATTTGATACTGTCGACCACTTAATACTTTTGGACAGGTTGGAAAACTGGGTGGGGCTCTCAGGCACAGTCTTAAGCTGGTTCAGGTCATATCTACAGGACAGGAACTATTTTGTTTCCATTGGTGACTTCGTATCAGAAACAACCGACGTAACGTGTGGAGTTCCCCAAGGTTCGATCTTGGGGCCGACTTTATTCAACATCTACATGCTCCCACTCGGACAAATCATGCAAAATAATAAAATTGACCACCATTGCTACGCTGATGACACCCAAATCTATGTAGCGCTATCACCAAACGACTATCGCCCCATAGATCTTCTGTGCCAGTGCATTGAGCAAATCAAAGACTGGATGTGTCAAAGTTTCCTACAACTAAATGAAGACAAAACTTAGACCATTGTATTTGGTGCTAAAAAAGAAAGGTTTAAAGTAACCCAACACCTTCACTCGCTGTCCCTGAAAACATCAAATAAAGCCAGAAATCTGGGGGTTATTATGGATTCAGATTTACATTTGGAGAGTCACATCAAATCAGTAACAAAATCGGCCTACTATCACCTCAAAAATGTAGCACGACTTAGAGGGCTCATGTCAGCTCAAGACTTAGAAACACCTGTACATGCCTTTATAACTAGTAGGCTAGACTATTGCAATGGTCTCCTTGCAGGTCTTCCAAAACAAACTGTCCGGCAGCTCCAGCTTGTTCAGAACGCTGCTGCTAGGGTTCTAACAAAGACCAAAAAATGTGAGCATATTACACCAATTCTTAAATCCTTACATTGGCTCCCTGTATGTCAGAGAATTGATTTTAAAATCCTGCTGCTCACATATAAATCACTAAATGGTTTAGGGCCAAAGTATATCACTGATATGCTTCCACTACATAAGCCTTCAAGATCACTAAGATCTTCTGACACCAATCTGTTAGTGATTCCCAGAGTAAACACAAATCATGGGAAAGCATCATTTAGTTACTATGCAACAAACAGCTGGAATAAACTTCCGGAAGACTTAAGACTTGCCCCAACTCTGACCACGTTTAAAACAAGACTGAAAACCTTTATGTTCAGCTTTGCCTTCTGCTAAATTTTACCTACATTGCATTTTTAACCTCTGCTTTTAATTAAACAACTTTAATAAGATTTTAATCGCTCACTCTGCACTGTAACTTTTAATTATTTTTATATTTATAATTGTATCTGCTGTTTATAATTGTATTTTAAATCTAGCATTTGTTTTATTTTTTTATTTTTTTCCCTTTCTTGTATGAAATGTTATGATGTGAAGCACTTTGAGTCTGCCTTGTGTATGAAAAGCGCTATACAAATGAACTTGCCTTGCCTTGCCTCAAAAGGGTCAACATCAAATGACTGAATAGCCTAGCTCATTGTCTGTCTACCTAGGTTGAATTCAGACAGTTCAGGCCATGATTTGATTTGGATTTACTGCTTTGGTGAAACAGCAAGCCCCGGCTGTCTGTATACATAGATACAGTGCCTTGTGAAAGTATTCTGCCCCCTTGAACTTTTCGACCTTTTGCCACATTTCAGGCTTCAAACATAAAGATATGAAACTGTAATTTTTAGTGAAGAATCAACAACAAGTGGGACACAATCATGAGGTGGAACGAAATTTATTGGATATTTCAAACTTTTTTAACAAATAGACAACTGAAAAATTGGGTGTGCAAAATTATTCAGTTAAGTTAATACTTTGTAGCGACACCTTTTGCTGCAATTACAGCTGTAAGTTGCTTGGGGTATGTCAACTTGTTGTTTCATTACTTAAAACCGCAATCATGGGTAA